>PVLC010004834.1:37244-81353 GCA_004027655.1 Graphiurus murinus | reverse complement strand
CCTTCCCCAATTCCCACCCACCCTCCCCCTATCTCCTGGTCAGTTTAGTGATTGACTTTGATGTGATCTTGTAAGTACATCATGCTCATTAGGGTGTCCCCCCTCCTCCCATTACCTTCCATTAAGTCAAATTTTTTGTTCACCTAAGAATACTCCTTCACCTGGAGTCCCTCTTATGTCCCATTTTCTCCCTAGCTTCTACATATTAGGGAGAGCATTTGATTTTTAACTTTTAGTGACTGACTAATCTCACTTAACATAATGTTTTCCAGTTCCCTCCATTTCCTTGCAAATAACATGATTTTGTTCTTCTTTATGGCTGAGTAAAATTCTTTATTTTGAAACCGAGTCTCACTAAGTTGCAGAGTGCCTCACTAGGTAGCTGAGGCTGGCCTCGAACCCGGATCCTCCGGTCTCAGCCTCCCGAATGCTGGGATTACAAGCGTGCACCACCACGCCTGGCTAATTTTTTGTTTTTTTGAAATGGGGTCTGGCTAGATTGGTAAGAGTCTTACTACTTGCTGAGGCTGTCCTCAAACTTGTGACCTTCCTGTCTCAGACTTCCAAGTAGTAGAATTACAGGTGCTTACCACCACACCCGGTTACTTAAGATATCTTTAAAAATCTTTCTATGTCAGTATATAAAAAAGCATTCTCATGCTTTTTTAAGCTGAAAAATGTTCCCTTGTAAAAAATGTATCATAAACTGGCCCCATATTGGTGAACATTTAAGTTGTTTTCAACCTTTAATTATTTAAAATAATGTTGCAATGAATAGCTTCATTGCATAACAGATGAGAGTGTATTTTGCAAGTTCCTAGAAACAAGTCAAATGGTAGGAGAACTTGTAATTATGATAAATTTCCTGTCATAAAATATGCTATTTTATATACCCACTTATGGTGTATGAGAGTACCTATTTCCCTAAGCCCTCACCAACAGTTTATCAAATTTTTTGACTTCTGTCAATTTGATAGATGAAAAGTGTCTGTTGGTATATTTTTTGCCAATGTATTTTTACTTAGTTTAAATTATAATGAGTAGGCTGTTCATCTTTCACATTCCATGACTATTATTATATTCTTTCCTGTTAAATATCCATTGATACATTTTACCTCTTTCTCTTATAGGGTTGGTGCTATTGTTTGTTTTTTGAAAGTCCAGGGATTTTTTTCTTTTTTAAAGGTAGTATTTTTCAATTTTTGATATTTTTACCAGGCATGGTGGTGCATGTACATCTGTAATCCCAATACTTGGGAGGTTCCAGGCCAGCCCTCAGCACCTTAGAAAGACCCCCAGCAACTTATTGAGAACTTGTTTCAAAATAAAAAGGGCTAGGGAGATAGCTCAGTGGTAGAATACCCCTGGGTTCAATCCCCAGTACCATAATATACAATTCTAGCCAGAACCATCCTGCCTCTTTGGTCCTCTTATCTTCAGCCACAGCCTCCCAGCTTCACGGAGCCCTGCTCCCTCCCTCAGATGAGACCAGTGTCCCAGGAATCGCCTGACGTAGGAAATGCTGCCAGCCTACAGCCCACTCAGGGAGGGCAGTTCCCAACATGTTAGCCTCCAGGTATTCAGAATCAACATTCAGATGGCAGTGTCCTCCCAGCCTCAGAAGAGCCAACATGCAGGCTAGTGATGAACACAAACTTTGCTACGGAACACCTCGGCTTTCTTTCAAGAAGCTCCACTCAGGCCATGAAGATTTGTCCTTTGATTTCCTCATTTCTAAGGGCATATTGAGACAATCTCAGGGTAAAAGTTAGAACTTGGGGTAGAATTAGAAATGGTGGCTGAGTGATGGAGGAAGCTTGTGTAGTCATGGTAACAGCCAAGATGGCAGCGTCCTGGGGACATTGCTGCCCCAAACAGTCACCAACTAGAAGTGTGGTAGAGTCACTTAACATTTGGGGCTTCAGTTACATGGATAAAACCTGGGTAGTCTTGCTGATTTTAAGAGGCCCTGTCTATTTCTGATATGGGCAGAGAAAAGAGAGGATTCAAGTGAAAGAGACTCAGGAGAGCTGAACAAAAGGTGTGTCTGGATGGAGAAGAATCTATACCCCTGGAAAATGTGACAGACCCATCTGGTGCCGCCAGGTACAGGATTCAAGTGGCTGGAGAACATTTTCTACCTGAAACTATAGTGGTGATTTGAGACTTACACGTAAGAAGAGACCAAGAGCCATAACAGAAATGACTGAAAGACAATCAGCGGGCAGGAAAGAGTGGCCATGCATTCACTGAACCACTGTTCATTAAACCCTTATGTGCCAGGTACCTTGTAAGGTGCCAAAAATATAGCAGTGAGCAGAACAAAATCCCCACTCTCCAGGTGTCTATAGTCTAGCATAGGAGACAGGTGATAAACAAGACATATTACATTTATAGCAAGATGATAACGAGATATGTATAGCAGTGGTGATAAGTACTAAGGAAGCCATCAAGGAGGATAAATGATGATGGTAGATAGATAGATAGATAGATAGATAGATAGATAGATAGATAGGCAGCCCAGTGATGGAGAGAGGATGCTATTTTAGGTAGGACGGTCAGAAAATGCCTTGGCAGTAATGATGTGACATTTGAGTAGTACCTGGGTGAAGTGCAGAGAGGGAATCTTGCAAACATAGAGTTAAACAACACCCAAGCAGAAGGAACTATAAAGCCAGAGACAGGGAGTGCTGGGTATAGGAGGTACCTCGAGGAGACCCCTGTGGCATGACAGGAGAGAGGCCACAGAGGTGGGAGGTAGGGGGCACAGGGCTGGATAGACCACAGTAAGGATTTAGGGACTTATTCCCAGGGCAATGAGAGCCCACTGGAGGGTCACAGACCCATCAGCTCACTGGAGGGCCTGGAAGACATCGTTATTTTGTAAGTATGGTTCTATACAGTGCTATACTTACCTCCTAGCCCGTGAAGAGACTGTGCCCCCACCCCACCTCCAATCCCAGCTAAAACAGTTGAGCCTTCTCAGCCACCCATCGTGAAGGCCTGGGGGAAAGACCTAAACAAAGCCCAGCTCTCAGGCCCCAGGAGGAAAGCCGTCCTCATCTGGATGGGGCTGCTGCAACTGTGGCCTTGAAGGTGAGGAGTGCCCTAGCCCCCCACTTGAGTTGTGTGATATGTACTGATAAGTGGTTGTTGCTAGAATGTTCGGGAAACAGCTTCTGCTTCCTTGTCCCTGAATTTTTAGTCTCAGCATCTCATAGACAGGCTTCTGCTTAAGGGAGCCCAGTGGGACACCTGCTATGCCCGTTTCCTTCCATCTGTGACAAAGCTCGGGCAGGTCTTCACAGGCTTCCTCCTTACATAGGAAGTGAGACTTCCCCCATGTCCCTGGACAGTTACAGAATGAGATTTCTAGTGAGTGTATAGGTTCAATCTGGAAAACCCTGCACTTCTCCTGAGACTAAAAGACATTAGCAGATATGTACACAGAAGGGATCCAGACCCCAGAGCCTGATTTCTTTCACAGCTGTCCTTCCTTGGAGAGCTTTAGAAGATGCATGTGGTTTTCTTGTTGTTTGGATGTTTTGTTTGGATCACAGTCATTGAACCTACACATACACACACACACACCAAAATTGTAATGTTATTGAAAACTATTTGTGCGTGTGTGTGTGTGTGTGTGTGTGTGTGTGTGTGTGTCACTGAGGATTAAACCCAGAGGCATTCTACCTCTGAGCTATACCTCTGCCCTATTTTTAATTTTTTTTATTTTGAAACAGGGTCTTCCTAAGTTGCAGAGGGCCTCGTGAGATTATTAAGGCTGACCTCAGACCTGAGATCCTCCTATCTCAGCTTCCCAAGTACTGGGATTACAGGCATGAGCCACTGTATCTGACTGAAAATCTATGTAATGCTCTGAAAAGATAGTCATATAAAACAGCATGTGAATATTATCATCTGTGTATGTGTGTGTTTAAAGTATAGGCCAAAAAAAAAAAAAAGATAAGATATATTTGCCAAAGTGGTAGAATTGTGGGTGATTTTTATTTTTATGTATATTTTCAAATTTAAATATATTTTTTAAACCCTTACATCTCAACCAACTGGACGTAATGTCAGAAAGTTATATTCTCCTTTTCAGTCCTTCCAAGTAGCTACACTCTCTACAAGACAAGACCTCATGTGTCTTTACATATCCTTTTTGAAATAGAGCACATATATGTGTGTAGTAAACATTTATGCTCTGATCCTCTAACCTACTGACCACCCTCCCTCTTAGGCACCTGCACGTGGTTTAGAAGCATTTATGCACAGGAACAAAGGCCTGGAAGAGATTTCAAAAATGATCATGCCCAGCTGCCAGCTCAGTGCCCAGCTCACCTTGCTACCCCTGACTAGGGCCCATCTTGCTTCTGCACAATCATGCACCAGGATGGGGAACTCAGGGCAGAGAACCAGCCTGAGAGGGTCCCCCTTAACAGACTGAGAGTATCAGTCCCCATATAACTCCCACCCATAGCCCCTAGTGCCCAGGTCTATGCTCTTCATTAGCTCTAAGAACTCATTTCAAGCTGGGCATGGTAGTGCATACCTGTAATCCCAGCTACTAGGTTGAGGCAGGAGGACTACAAGTTCAAGGCCAGCCTGGAACTTAGAGAGACACCCTCCCCCATCTCAAAATACAAAAAAATAAAAAGAGCTAGGATATAGCCCAGTGGTAAAGTGTTCCTGAGTTCAATCCCCAGTACCCCCCCAATAAAAAACAGACAAAACAAAAACAACAATAACAACAACAAAACCTATAAAAGGAGAATGAGACAAAAAAGGAAGTGAAAATTCACAATTTTCAATGTGTAACTCAAAACCAGGAATAGTGGCACATGCCTGTAATCCCAGTATTTGGGTGGCTGAGACAGGAAGATCACAAGTTTAAGACCAGCCTTGGCAACCAGTGAGATCCTGTTTCAAAAAAAAAAAAATAAGAGTTGAAGGTGTAACTCAGTGGTAGAGTGCCCCTGGGTTCAATGCCCAGTAGTGCAAATAATAAGTTAATTAATTAAATAAGGTGTGTAATCCAGGAGTATTACATACATTTATAATGTAGTACCACCATCACCACTATCTAGTTCCAGAACTTTTTCATCACCCCAAAGGGAAATCCCACACCCAGGAAGCAGTGGCTCTCCTTCTCCCCTAGTCTCAGCCCCTGGCAACAGCCAAACTGTGTCCTGTTACTGCAGGTCTGCCATTCCGGGATATCTGAGATGAGTGAAATCATACAATACACAGCATTTTGTGTCTGACATCTTTCACTTAGCATAGTGTTTTCAAGGTCCATCTCTGCTTTTGCATGCATCAGTGCTTCCTTCCTTTTTATGGCTAGATAGTATTCTACTATATGAACATAACACATTTTGTTTATTCATCAGTCAGTGGACATCTGGGTTGTTTCCATCTTTGGGCTATTATGAATAGTGCTGCTATGAATATTCGTTTTTCTTTGAACATGAATGACTTTTTTGAAGTATTAATTTTTCTTCCAAAACATAGGCTTGTTGATTCTGCTTCTTGCTGGGGGCAGGGGTGGCGTGCTGCTGCTTTGCTGCCGTCCTAAGCTGGGCTTAGCCTGCCCACTGGCAACCCTGATCCGTTTCCCTGTTTCTTTCACCCTCTGCTTCCTGCATGGATATGTATGTGTACGTGGGTTCTCCCCCAACTTGAACAACTTGGAATTCATATTGGCAAATGGATATCCTCAGTCTTAGAGAGGTGACTTTTTTTTTTCTTTAAATAAGTACAGTGAATGTTCCAATTCAGAAAAGCCTTAGGCCTCAGTTCTCAGCACCCCCTAACAAGGCCCCTTGATTCCAGGAAAGCCGGCTCTGGGAGCTCCAGCCAGGAGAGGCCGCCTTGGGCCTCAGCTCATAAAGCCAAGGTGTGTCTGAGCCCCTCAGCTCTGGCAGGCTTGGAACTTGAGACCTCACTTGCTGGCTGCTGTCAGAGTTCTGTGCTTCCTGCCAAGTCCTTGGAAAACTGGGGCCAGAGAGAGAGAGAGAGGTGTCAGATTTCTGTCTGCAGAAGGGACAAGGGGGGGCCCTGCCTGACACTCCCCGTGATGGTTGCCCTATAGCAACCACAAATATTATCAGTGATCCAGTGATCCGGATCACATCATAAAATACACTCTCTTCAGCTGGGCGAGGTGGTGCACTCTTGTAATCCCAGTACTTGGGAGGTTGAGACTGGAGGATCGCAGGCTTGAGGCCAGCTGCAGCAATTTAGTGAGAACTTCAGCAACTTAGCAAGATCCTGTTTCAAAAAAAGAATTAAAATTAAAATTAAAAGGGCTGGGAGTGTAGCTCTGAGGTATGATGCCCCGGGTTCCATCCCAGTAAAAAAAAAAAAAAAAAAACAAACAAAAAACCACTCTGATCACCTCCTCTCCTCTCAGAGTTGCAGATGCAAGTTCTCCTTTCTCCATGGCGTCTTCTATTATTCCCCCCTTAATCTCATGTTTGCTCCTCACCCCTTTCCTGCATGGCCCCTGCTTTCCAGGTCTGTTCCCCCCAAAGGCTCTCTAGTTCTCTCCTGTCCCACCGTTTCCCTCCCCCTCCTTTCATCCTCCAAACCTTTTTCTATGGACTCCCTGTCTCCTTGCCTTTCTCCGTGTGCCTTTCGGATCTGTTTCCTTTGACACTGGTCCCAGGCCTGCTGCCAAGTTTCAGAGCCATTAGTGAGGTGCCTCGCTGACTGAAACACAAATCAAGACTGATCCGGGTACAATTAGCAGCTGCTCGCACCTCATCTGGAAAGCATTAGCCAGCCCTGAGAGTGGGGGGTAGGGAGCACAGGGAAATATTGATGCCAAACAGAATAGATCTCTTATTTTTCAACATGAAAGAAACCTGACCCAGTCGACATATCAGCGACAATAAGGTCTGAGTAGACAACGTCACGTGGAGAGGCCTCTGCTCTTATCTTGGGCGCCCTGCAGCATCTGCGCAAGAAATACAGGCTCCTCCAGCTCAATTCCAAGGTACAAATGTCATTCAGGAAAAAGGGTGTCTGTCTGATTAGTCCACAGGCACTAACATTTGGGTGATTCGGGAATCCTTTGCTCTATTGCAGCATGCTGTTATCTTGGCTCTGCCTCTCGAAATTAATGTTTGCAAGAATCACCTGGTATCAGGTTTAAAATGCAGATTTGGATTCACCAGGCCTGGAAGACACTGAGATTCTGCATGTATATCAAGCTGATGGGTGGACCACACTCTAAGAGTTTTGCATGATTTGATTCTGTATAATTTGGTGACGTTGCCTGCTAGCGTCTTCTCCTGGTACCCTGTCCTTTTCCCTTTTAGCATTCATAATTACAAGGATGGATGTGGACTGAGCCATTCCCTGTCTATCTTCCAAGCTCAGGTGCAAGCTCCCCAAGGCAAGGAGCAGACCGGCCACCTGGTTCTCTTCTGAATCCTCAGTTCTTACCTAGTGCATTGCTCATCATAGGTGCTCAATAAATACTTCACAGGTGCATTTTCACAAGTGAATGAACCAGCTCAGTCCTCAAGGCCCATCAACAGAGCCTTTCAAAGAGCCTTCCTATTCCAGCATGCCTGCCTGGTGGCATTTCATAATTTCCCATGGGTTTAAGCCTCTCAGCTAGACCATTAGCTGCTTGAAACTAGGACTTTTTCTTCTACGTTTCTGAATTCTCTTTATGCCCCCTTCCCTCCCTCCTTCCCACTCCCCACCTTAGTACAGTCTTGCTCTGGTAGGCATTTAATGTTAGTCGATTGATTGAGAGGCCTTAGGACGATGCCAAGTCCTGTTTAGAACTCCATTATAACGCTCAAGGGGCGGCTAAATTTTGGCTTGGATAAAAGCCAAGATTTTACATGCCCCAGTGGTAAACCTTTAATACCACCTAACACATTCATGGGGTGGGAAGGCTGTGACATTATGTGGGTACAAAATCAAGAGAAGTAATATTGTGAGGCTCCCAAAGCAGTTATAAATCAGGTCACCCCTGAGGGCCAGCTGCAGGCGGTGGCCATTACCTCACTTCTTTTTCTCCAGTGAACACCATAGCTCGAATGGCCAGGCTTTCCTTGCAGGGGAGAGACTGTTGTTCCTCAAGATCAGACAGGCCACTTCTCTTGGAAATACGGAAAACTGGCTCACAGGGTTCTGCCAAAGACAGAAGAACCTGGTCTTATTTGGAATTCATCAAGTGCCTCAATTATTTTTCAAACATTTTGGGGCCATGTGAAATCCACTGTGTCTTTTGTCAAGTATTTCCTCCTCCTGCCCCATAATCTTAAAACACATGCATATTTTAAGGGACATTTAATCCATATGCTTTTCATTTACTTACTCTTAAATCATCAAAATATTGTTATGCAAAACCTGTTTGATGTCGAAGAAACTTTATGAGCATTATTTGGAAGTTTTAAAAGCTTGCTTTTGGGGAAAAAAAGGGGGAGGGATTGAGTTTTTCCAAAAACACATTGCCTTTAATGCAAAAATATTTGAAGGCCTCTCCAGATTCTTAATTTTTCATGGCATGAGGGGTTCAGGTCCAGCACAGTTCAGGCTCACACCCCTCATCTCCTCAGTGTTTCATAGATGAAAGTCCCAGGCACGGCAGGCTCGGGTTGCTGCACACACTCGAAGTTGTGACCCTTTAACACATGACAGTGACAAAGCTTCATCTGCCTGCAAACTCCCAAGAACAGTTTATAATCAATACCTCAGAAGCATGTTCAATGTATATTTATATTCCTGCAAAATGTATGTCTGCAGCCTGATTATCTTCTTAAGTGGATGAGAAATGAATACCAGGGTGTTAGAGATGTGTTTTGAAGTTAGGAAGAAGAACCTGTCCCTCTACCTAAAAAAAAAAAAAAAAAAAAAAAAAAAATCCACCAGAATAGATTTGCAATGCTTTGATTGATCTTGATCTTAGAGTGGGGCTTAAGGCAGCAAATGTACAATGCCCCATATTGTCTATGAAGGTCCTTCCTAAAATTGGTACTGAAAACTAAGAGCTATTATTTTGGTCTCTGAGTTCCGGTCCACATAGGAGTGAAGTCAGGAAGTGGACAGGGTGAGTGAATTTTGAAACAATGCTGATGTACACACACACACACACACACACTCACACATACACACAGAATTGTATACAAATATACTATATTAACACAATGAGGCCAAAGTGAGTGAGGAATAAAAAATGCAAGAATTCTGATGAAAGAAAAACTAGTGTTTCTAGCACAAAGAAGGATCTTAATGCATATTTGTTGAATGAAGAATGACTGCATGTTGTTGAGAATAGGAGACTGGAAGTTTAGGTTTGTGACCTCCTAGTTCCAGACAATAGGCTCACCAGTTCCAAACATAGAGATGGGGAAGTTTGGGGTAAGGGGGAGGATGGGCATGTGGCAGGAAGCAGTGGCCATGCAAGTGGTGAGAAGCAGAGGCATACACAGGCCTACGCTCCCAGGTTACCTGGCCTGCATCCCACTGTCCTCCCTCCTCTACCACCTGGGAACTCTTCCTAAAAGGAGCAGAGCCCTGCCTGGGGAGCCAGTCCCCCTGGAATGACACTGAGCACACAGTCTCCAAGGGCCTGCCATCTGTCAAGTGTGGCTAGACACCATCTCAGAGCACAATGGTAGATATGGTTTCAGTCATTTTTGCCAAGGAAAACTCTTCCTTTTTGCCTACTCTGGTGTGAGAGGGAATGACAGGACAGAAGGAGAGATGCAGAGAAGATGAAATAGCCCTGATCACATGTGAGGGGCAGGGACAAAGCAGTGTCCAGGACAGACAGATGGTGGTGATAACAGCAAAATGACAAGGCACAGGGAGAAGAGTGAAGATACTGCCTGCTAAGTCTGCTGGGGTATCCTCGAAGAGTGGCAAGAGAAAGGCCCTGCCAGGGACATTTTGGAAGGAACATGGCAGCCTAGAAAGTTTACACACCAGCAGCAGAAATGAGTGGAAATTGAAATAAGAAAATTAGAGGCCAGGCGTGGTGATGCACGCTTGTAATCCCAGCATTTGGGAGGCTGAGACTGGAGGTCCGGGTTTGCAGCCAGCCTCAGCTACCTAGTGAGGCACTCTGCAACTTAGTAAGACCCTGTTTCAAAATAAAGAATACAAAATAGGGCTGGGGGAATAGCTTGGAGGTAGAATGCCCCTGAGTTCAATCCCCAATACCAAAAAAAGAGAGAGAATTAGAGTCCTTCCAGAAGGAGCTTCTTTCTGGACTGGTGTGCCAGCCAGAGCCAGCAGAAACCATTGGCTCTCTTGGCCCTGAACAGACCTCAGTCAAGACCAACACATCACTCTGTCTCACTTTTGTTCACTGTAAACACTTCTGAAGTGAACAAAAAGAGTAATCTCATACCTTAATAAGCCAGATCAGATGTGTGTGCTTCAGGGAGTAGTGTTGAATGCACACATGGAAAACTGTATTCAGAAACGCCTGATTTCAGCACTTAAATGTTGTGGCACACATGGAAAGAATTGAGGAGATAACCAAACTTACAAATAGTCCACCCACACTGTGTAAGATGGTGTCCTGATGCGCTTCGGGAACTGAAGAGAGCTGCAGTGGGAACCTCTCCATGGTTAAACACGGACACCTTGACATGATCTGGGAGCTGCATGAGATCACTAATGACTCGACCCATCCTGCCTTGTTCTGAAGAGAAACCACAGGCTATCACCTCTGGCCATCTAGAATGCTTTGGGATATTCATGGTTTTGAGGGGCTAAATGGTCCAGATGTTTACCCTCTTAGTGACAAAGCTCTTTCAATGATTTTGAATGAAGTCTTTCTCAAAGCTAAATACGTATTTCTCAGCTTCTTAAATATGAACTAAACTTCACTCAAAGACTGTCGACTACAAAAGCATGCTAAAATAAGAGAAATACTAGACTGTAAGTTCCATGAGAAATGAGTTCATGCAAAAACTAGTGAGAACCAAATAAGGTCTACAGTCTATTAGTAGTATTGTGCTGATGTTTATTTCCTCGCCTTGAAAATGGGTGCTACTTATGTAAGATGATGTCATTGGGAAGAACTGGGAGAAGGGAATTATTCCAGTAACTTCTTGTGAGTCAAAAATTATTCAAAATAAAAAGTTAAGAAAAACACTCCAAGGTCAGGAGCTCTGTTACAGTTACCAAGTTGGGAAGGAAGAAAAGCAAGATCATAGATCCATAAAGCTATATAGGAGAGTGGAGGCTTTAAATCCAGGGTTTGACCTAGATTTAAAGCCTCTTAGGTCAAATCTTGTTCCTAGCTTTGTGACATATTTCTTTTTCTTTTTTTTTTTTTTTTTTTTTTTTTTTTTGGTACTTACTAGGAATTGAACCCAGGGGCATTCTATTTCTGAGTTACATCCCCATCCCTTTATATTTTTATTTTTTATTTTGAAACAGGGCCTCACTAAGTTGCTGAGGCTGGCCTTGAACTTGCGATCCTTCTATCTCAGCCTCCCAAGTATTGGTATTACAGGCATATACGACCATGCCTGGCTTTGTGACATACTTCTTAAGTTCTATGAACCTCTGCATTTACCTTTGTGGTATTAGGTATTAAAAATACACACTGCATAGGATTTCCATGAAGATTAAGCAACAGACACATTATACCTAATAGAATATCACATCATTCAGTAGGCATTCAATAAACTGCTTTATTCCAAATATCTTTGAATAGCATATGGTTATAAGTCATATGTCTTCCTGTCATTGGAGAAGAGACATCTCTGGAAGAGGGTCCCAAGGACTTCCCAGAGAGAGGGGGAACTTGACTTAAGACCAGCAGGGTCCTTGACATATGTGACAGAAAAGAATTTCAGCATGTGTAATAGCAGCACAGAAATTTATTTAGGAAAGCAAGAAATGCATATTCAAGGGAGAATGTGGACCTTCTCAAGAGCGAGAAATGTGTTTGGGGGGTTCCCAGCTCCTCTTTTAAAGGAAACTTGATGAGGGCTAGGTATGGGAAGGTATGTAGGGATGACATCAGTCTGGTGATCTCAAGACAGCTGATGGTGGTCTGGTCATTCTCAGGATCCCTAAGCTGACATGGTCTTCATTATCTGATCAAGAGATAAAGGAGAGTCTGGAAAGTCCTCCAAATTGCAGGTTTCTCAAAATATTGTCTCTTTCTGCTTAAACTTTTTATCAGTGGGCTAATTAATAGTGTACTAGGTAGATTTACAGATTTCCCAGGAATTTGGAAGTGACAGGCCAGAAAGAGAGACTGGCTTGGGAAGTGACAGGCTTGGAAAAGTATGTGGAACTTCTGAATTAAAACTTTACTTCCTTGTCCTTTGTGTCTCCTTTCTACCTACTTAATATATATATATATGTCTTACTGTCATTGGAGAAGAGACATCTCTGGAAGAGGGTCCCAAGGACTTCCCAGAGAGAGGGGGAACTTGACTTAAGACCAGCAGGGTCCTTGACATATGTGACAGAAAAGAATTTCAGCATGTGTACTAGCAGCACAGAAATTTATTTAGGAAAGCGAGAAATGCATATTCAAGGGAGAATGTGGACCTTCTCAAGAGCAAGAAATGTGTTTTGGGGGTTCCCAGATCCTCTTTTAAAGGAAACTTTAAATATATATATATATATATATATATATATATATATATATATATATATATATATATATATATATATATATATACTGAGATTGAACCCAGGAGCATTCTACCTCACAACTACACTCTTAGTCTGTTTTATTTTGAAACATTGAACAGGGTCTCGCCAAGTTGCTGAAAACCTTGCTTAGTTGCTGAGGCTGGCCTTGAACCTATGGTCCTCCTGTCTCAGCCTATTTTTTTCCTTCCCCCTCTCTCTGTCCTGCCTCATTACTTTTGAACTTCTGGTTACTACTCATCAGGATTCAGCTCTCACCTTTGAATTCTGTCAGCGTGCCTCCCTGTTAAATTTGCTGTACCTCATCTGCTCTGAGCTTGATATAGCTCTATATACAACATTAATTAGGCTCAAAAGGAATATGGCATCTGTGAATAAAGTATTTTTGTTTTAGCTGACAGATACTAATTTAAGCTGCTTGGAGAACTATTTTCTTTTTACTTACTTTTTAGTTTAGTTTACTTTTGTTTTTGTGGCATTGGGAATTAAGCCCAGGGGTGTTCTAACTCTAAGCTACACCTCTTGCCCTTTTTATTGTTTCACTTTGAAACAGTATCTCGATAAATTACCACATGCAGCCCTTGAACCTGCGATTCTCCTGTTTCAGCATCCTAGGTACTCAGCCTACAGACATGCACCACCATGCCTGGCTTATATTTTAGTTTTTGCCTAAGTCCCAGATGTATGAAGTTCTTAGATGAGCCAATGATATTAATAAAAAGGGGCCATCTACCAATCATTTTAAGGCTAACTATGCCACCACATTCAATCCTCGCTCTATAGGGTGACTATTTTAATCTGTACACTAAAGATTAAGAAATTTCACCCCTTACCCGGGCTCATTATCTCCAGAGCTGACACCACTAGGCCTGGCTGACTCAGGAGCCACAGGCCATACTGTGACAGCTTCCTGTTCCTTCAGCACAGTCAAAAGTACTTTTACACAGGCTTTGGAACAGGAGCTTGGTCCTTTCGATAAAGGAGGAAAAGACAGAGTGAGAAGGGGTAGGAGGGCAGAGAGGAAAAGAAAGTAGTAATTGAAGGAGATGAAAATATCCTACCCCAAATGTATTTCTTTGCCATAGTTTGAGTTGGTTATTCAGAGAAATAGCAGGTGTCTACAGACAGGCATGGCTCTGAAAAGCTGTCCTTGTATAAAAAGAAATGTATTACAATGCACCAATTAAAAAAATAAAATAAAAAGAAATGTACATCTGTCTACATTTGTGACCATTGGATGCAGGCATAAGCTTCTCTGTCTGGTGTCCCTCTCCACCACCCCCAGGGTCTTTCTACAGGAAGAAGAGACTGGGTGTCTGACACCTGTTCCAGACAGAGATGACCACAGTAGCTGTTACCTGGGAGACTTTGTCTGCATAAGACACCCCAGCTGGATATGCACATCCTCCCCCCAAGCTTCCAGAGCTACCTCCCTTCCCCCAAAAGCCCTGCCCTTGTCCCTTGGTTAAGCTCCACATAAGGTTTTGCCATTTTGCCTCTCTATGTCTCATACTTTGCGTATGGCTTTTGTATTTATGCACATTAATAAATTTTATGATTTTTAATACTGGAAGTTAAACCCATAGGCATCGCACCTCTGAGCTGTACCCCCAGCCCTATTTTATTTTTTATTTTGAAACAGAGTCTCACTAAGTTGCTGAGGCTGGGCTCAAATGTACAATCCTCCTGTCTCAGCCTAACAAGTACTGAGATTACAGTCACGTGCCACCACCCCCAGCTTTGTATGTGTGATTTTTTTTAATCCCTATTAATCTGCATATTGTAGGTTAATTTCATAGGCTAAAATTATTGACCCTTCAGGGGGAAAAGGGTAAATTTAAAACTTCCCCACAAAGTCAAGAAACCAGTTCTTTAAGAACTTCAAGAAGTCCATAGTCCTGGAAATAGCTCTACTTTATACTGGTAGGTCCTTAAATAAATGTTTGTTGGATGGCTGAGAAAAACAATTACATTTCCCCAAGCTGCCTGGAGAAAGAAAACTTTTCTCTCCCTTCTCTATCCCCAGACCACTCCTCTCTTATGTCTCTTGTGCTAACTCTGTGTCCTTATGCATGACAGAACCAGCTAGGAAGCATCTTTCAGAACAAGTAGCACGCAGATCCAATTGCAGAATTTCCCTTTACAGGCAGTCTCTTAGATTTGTCTACTTTGCTTTTGGAAGCATTCCTATCTTTGGTGACCTTCCATCTCAATAAATGCTGTTGTTGCAGTCGGTCAGTCCATTGGTGTCCATTGCTCACGTGGTTAAGCCTGCAATGGGAGTCATGTGTGCAGACACAAAAGTAGGAAAAGGAGGCACTGCTGCTTGCAAGGTGCTCTGCATAGAGCCAAGAATCTTGTCTAAGAGACATGGAGAGGATGTGCCTGAAACCAGCAAGGTTGTAGACTTAACCTGTTGTAAAGCCAGAGGAGTCTTTAAACAGAAAAGGCTGCTGAGCCTTGGCATGCAGTGTGCAATGGGTTGCGGTGTGAGAGATGTTTGGAGCAACTGTAAACAGGAACTGCTATGTCCTTATTAGGAATAATCACTCCTCCAGGCAAAGAACGGGCTGTTTAGGCATTTAAACACATTCAAAGCATGAAAATTCCTTTCCCCCTCCAGCTCCCAGCCTATCCTCCCCGCTCCTCCTATAGGAACTCACTGAAGCTGTATTCTATGGTTGTTCTTTGAGAGTGCTGCTTGGCAGAGCCCTAGCAAAGAAAAAGCCAGGGATTCCATCTGGCTGGGTCTGCCTTGATCCCAGCTGCTCACAAGAGCTGTTTATTCCCCAACACTGAGCCTAGTGTAGCCCTTCTCCCTCCAGGGTGGCCTTAAGAGCTGTCCAGCAGGCCTGGCAATGTTTTGCCAAAGCCAGAACACTGGGCAGAAATTCAGGGGGTGGGGATGGGTGCTCAGTAGCCTGCATTTGGAGAGGCAAATGCTCAACAGAAAGTGGGAGCTATGGGAAGAGCAGGCTGGTGCCTCAGCTCCTGAGGGCATTGCCCAGGGCCACTGTGATCTGGCATCACCTGCACAGAGATGATAACAAGGATAGGCTGAAAGGAACTGAAGTTAGAATACTTCAGCGATACACGAATACCGATGTTTATAGAGCATAAGTCACAAAAGCCAAATTACGGAACCAACCTACATGTCGCTCAACAGATGAATGGATAATGAAAATGTATATACACACAATGGAATTTTACTCAGCCATAATAAAGAACAAAATTATGTCATCTGCAGGAAAATGGATGGAACTAGAGAATATTAAGTGAAATCAGCTAGTCTCACAAAGTCAACGGTCATATATTGTCTCTTATATGTGGAAGCTAGAACAAAAACTGGAAGCAAAGGGGACTTCAGTCAAATGAGGAGAAAAAAAACAGTAAAAGAAGGGGATTGGGGGAGGAAGAGGGAGGGGAAAAACAGGATTGAGGGAAGGAACAACTCAAATAAATTTACGTCCATACAAGGTTTCATTAACAGTCTCACTAACATAAATGGGAAGGGAAGTGGGTATACAGAGGGAAATACAACAAGTGACGTGTGCATGTATGTTTGTATCACTTTGAATTTCATTATGATGTATAATCATATTGCACCAATAAAAGTGTTAAAAAAGGAATAAATCATTGAAATAGGACATCACCTAAATTTAAGACAACCCCCGCCCCCCAAAATGTATACACAGTGGCTCAAACAATATGGGCCAGAATTCTTGATCTGCCTCTCCTGATATGAATCTTTTTTGGGAATTAAAGTAAGATTTGCCAAGGACAGCCATGCTATCTTAAAGGCAGGGACATGTTCCAAGAAATGTGTCATTAGGTGATTTCATCATTATGTGAACATCATAGAGTGTACTTACACAAACCTAGATGGCATAGCGCACTACACACATAGGCCATATGGTATATATACATGTATTTATTGCTGGCTTATTGTCCCTAGGGCAATGATGAACAAGGCAACACAAGATGAAGTTAAGAGGTGCAGTAAATGCAGGACATGACGTGGCTACTGTTTTACAGTCAACTTTTCTTTTGGTAAGTATCATTATTCTGAAAGAATGGTAAAAAGCACAGTACAGCAAATGCATAAACCAGCACCATAGTCATTACCATTTTCACGTGTTATACACTGTACATAATTGTGTATGTTATACTTTTATACTTTTAAACCTACAGCACAGTAGGTTTGTTTACACCGTGAGGAATATGTTGCACTGTAATGTTATGATGGGTACATCACTGGGCCATAGGAATTTTTCAACTCTATCATAATCTTATAACCACTGTCATTTGTGCAGTTTATTGTTGACCAAAACATTGTTATACAGCACATGACTGTAGTTGAATTTAAGAGAAACAGAATCTTTTAGAAGTCTAGACATAGGCTAACTAGCTTGGAGGAGGTGAAGTTTGTTTATAAATATTTGGGATTAAGGAAACTAGGCAAATTTGAGGGTGAGTTTACAGTCATTTTTTTATATTTTGAGAGTGAAGAATAATTAAAATATTCAGGTGAAGATGTTAGCAATTAAAAATTGGAGCTTAGAGAGATTAGAACTAAATTTTCTTCATCAATGCATCAATGATCCCTGAGTGACCCTATTTAATTGTATTCTCTTTTTAATAATATAATGAACACTATGAGCCTATAGCTCAAGACAATAACCATTACCAATAACCCATCTGTCCCAAAGTGTTCAAGCATATTCCATCCCTCCACCTCAGATGCACCATGTTCCTGAATAATGTGTCTGTAATTCCTTTGCTTTATTCTGTTTTATTACATATGTATTATTGTCTTAAAAATAAATTGCTTTATTATGCTTGTTTTTGAACATTGTGAAGAAGTTATAATGTCAGCTGGAACTTGCTTTTGTCACTCCACATACGTCAATAAAATTCATCCATGTAGTGTGTAGCCAAATATCATTAATTTTCACTAGTGTATAATATGCTGTGAATTCTATATTGTATGATATTGCATCAATATAGACAATTAATTTATTTTTCTCTTATCGTTGGGCATACAAATTGTGTCCAGAATTTTGTTATTCTGAACAGTAAACTATAACGTTTTATCTGATATGTTTTGATATATATGTGGAAAAATTACCTGTGAGCACACAACTTGGAGTGGAATTGCCAGGACATATAGGATCCAAATGTTCAACTCATCAATATAACAACAAATTGCCAGGTGTGGTGGTACACACCTGTAATCCCAGTACATGAGAGGCTGAGACAGGAGGATCATAAGTTCAAAGCCAGCCTCGGCAACTTAGTGAGACCCTCAGCAACTTATGGAGACCCTGTTTCAAACTAAAACATAAATAGGGCTGGGGGTACAGCTTGGAGGTAGAATATCCCTGGGTTAAATCCCTAGTACCAAAAAACAAAACAAAACAAAACAAAACTAAAGATAAAAACAAAATGTTTTGCAAAATAGTTTTGCCAATGAGACAAAGATCAGAGAGGTGACATAAACCCATGGGAGCAGAAGTTGGACCATGGAGACTGTAAGGCAAGAAAAGAAAAGGATCAAGGTCAGATTCTTAGGAACATGTACATCCAGTGTGTATGAAAGGAAGAGGAGTCAGAGAAGGAAACAGAAATGAGTGATTGGAGGGGAGGGAGCACAGTCAAGAGAAACCAGTGGGGCATGCTAAAGGAGAAGACCATTAAAAACTAGGGTTGCCAGGCATGGTGGTACATGCCTGTAATCTCAATACTTGGGAGTTAAGATAGAAGTATCTCAGATTAGAGGCTAGCCTCAGCAATTTAATGAGTCCCTCAGCAACTTATCGAGAACTTGTTTAAAAATGAAAAGAGCCACGGGTGTAGCTCAGAAGTAGAACCCCTCTGGGTTTGATTCCTAGTACAAAAAAAAAAAAAAAAAGGAAAAACAGCATCAAAAGGTGCTGTAGAGACCATTTAAACAGGATACAGATCAAGAAAAAGGTTGTGATCTTTTAGAATGCTATTTGTGGGTTTGACAGCTGAGGGTGCAAGCCAGATTTCAAGGGATTAAGCTAAGTGTGGGGTGGGGGAGTGAAGAAAAATACTGTAATTATAAATACCATTTGGATAAGTGAGTGAGGAATAGCTATAAAAAACGAAGGAGGCAGCAGAGCTGGGATATGATTTTGAATTTGTTACTTTTTAAAGATAGAGAAACTTGGCATGTTTATAGTTTCAGAAGTAGAAGGCGATAGAAAGGAAGAGACTGAAGAAGCAAGAGAGGTTCATTGTAGAGAAAGATCTTTCAAGGATCCAGAGAGGCTAGAATGTGAAGCACAATTTTATTCTTGGCAAGGAGGAAGAGTTCTGTTTCCCTGAAATACAGAAGATAAAAAAGGCTTTAAATGCATAAAAATTATCATCAGAATCATGGCAACTAACACTCATTGAGTGTACAATGTACAGATCCTAAATTAAGCCCCTAGCACATATTTTCTTATTTAATCCTCTGAATAGCTTTCTGGCATGAGTACTTTTTATCATCTCTATCATCGTTTCCATCTTCCAGAAGAAGAAACTGAAGCTCAGAGAGATGACTAGACCCAGCTAAGTGTTTGAGAGTTTGTGTTCTTAACCACTATATGTACACTCAGAAATGGGAAAACAGAATGAGTTTGTGCTAAATGTCAAAAGCTTAGATCTAAAGGAAACCAGAAACATAAGAAGAATGAAAAAGGCTTATACCAGACCCTCTTAGGAATGTGATAAGAAATCAGAGGAAAAGTTAAGCTATAGTAACATACTGAGCTCCTGTTATGTTTTAGCACCTTTAAACATACTAGATTATTGCAATAGAAATGAATTTTTCTCACACACCAAAGCAGGAATCTGCAGATTCCTGGGTTGAGGATAGTGAGAACCAAGAGGCAAGGGCACAAAGAAGCCAGTGAGAGTCACTCACTGGACAACCTTGAAGACTGTTCCAATTGGCTTCTCAGTGCTGTCACTCAAGATACCTAATGACCATCATTTAGAGGAAGGATGATGTCTTTGCTCACAGTTCTGGAGGTTTCAGAGGTTGCAGTCCATGATAGGTCAGGTCAAATCTGCGGAGCTCAGGGCAGAGTGATGGGAAGCAGGGAAAGAGCGCAGGGGCTCTGCTCTCACATCAAAGAGACTGGAAGCAGAGAGAGCTCAGTGAGGAGGGTCCATGGACATATGTGTGGTCTCCAGAACCACACGTGAACCGCCTCCTCCAGTCCTACTCTACCCACCTAGGTTACCACCTAATAAATCCATTACAGTGGATTTATTCACTGATATGATTAGAACCCTCATAATTTGATCATCTCACTTCTGAATATTAATTAATACATGAGCTACCTTGGATTCAATCCCCAGCACCAAAAAAAGTGTGAGGGGGAGCATTAAGGAACTGAACTTTACAAAAGGTGAACTTTAGAGAGCCAATTCAGCTTTGTTATGAGCAAAGCAGACAGGGGAAGGTAGGAGCTTAAGGAACAGCTGGCTTTAGTGATCTGGGATAGGGAAAGTTGAGCAGCTGAGTACTGTGAGGTTAGCAGCGTGGTCACCAGGGTAGGTACTGAAGAAGAGGGTACAGATGAAGGCAACTGAGATGGAGAAGACAGAAGGCTTGGTTATGTTAATGTTGACACTTTATAGTTTATACTATTTTATAACCTTTATAACAACCCAGCAAAGTAGGTGCTTCTGGAAACACAGATGATTCCTCCAGACTCCCCTGGTTTGGAAGCAGCATGGGACATGACCTAAGTCTCTGTCTCTGAGAACTCCTTCACTATTGTTGGCCTGCATCTCCCACTCACTATTCAATAACCGGTTCAAATATCATCTCCAATGAGCTTTCCCCTCTCTCAACACAGGACTGGATACCCTTCTTCGGAGATTTCAATACACCTCTTGTCACCTCGTGTTCCCATTGCCTGTTAATCTCTTGCTGTTCTAAAAGAAAGTAACTGTCTTCTTTATTTCCAGTACTTGGCACTATTACTGAGCCAGATGGGCTCAGTAAAAGTTTATGGAATGAATTAATATGCTTGAAAACAATAGACTGGGTTCAGACACATGCCAAACCAGGAGGCTCCGTTTATGATATGTGAACTTAAAAGTTCCTAGAAGAAAAAAAAGAGGTAATTTATTAAAACATAGTGTGGCAAGGATTAATAGAAGAGTAGATATGAGAAGCATGGGGAGGGGTTCTGGGAAAAGTGGGTTTATCTAGCTAGGAATGAGTTCAGAAAATAGAGTAAGAGATACAATATATACAGAATTTTATTTGTTAAATTATTTAAATCACTAATTAATGAAAAGCCTCAGTTTCCTGGGAGGTCATTAAATAAAATCCTAGTTGCCCTACAAAGAAATTCTACCTCCACCGCTCTATCTACTCCGACCCCAGAAGAAAATAGAAAGCAGAGTCTTAGCCCGGGGGGTGATGGTACACTCCTATAATCCCAATACTTGGGAAGATCACAGGTTCCAGGCCAGTCTCAGCAACTTAATGAGGCCCTGTTTCAAAAATAAAAAGGTCTGGGAGTGTAGCTCAGAGGTAGAATGACCTGGGGTCCAATCCCTAGTAACAAAAAAAAAAAAAAAAAAAGAAAGAAAGTCTTGCAAACACCTTCTTGATTTAATCACCTACAGCAGCCTTGCTTCACCCCCAATTCTTCACATCAACCTTCCCTCTCAACCCCCAACCCCCCAGCTCCCTCACCCCCAACACACACACACACACACACACACACACACACACACACACACACACACACTCGCTGCATCTTTCCGTCCCCAGATGCGCCTCTGTGCCTGCTCTCCCTGCTGCTTCTTCTCTTTGGTTTCCCAGAGTGGGAGAAGAGAAAGCCTGTTTTCAGTTAAGGCTCTGGTCACATGCAGATGCCTTTTCCATTACTCTTGTTTTTCAGCTCAAAGTGTAACATTTCCAATTAACTCTCCACGGGGGAGGTGGCCCAGCATTAACCACCCTGCAGCACCCCCCACCCCTGCATGTGGAGGGGGAGAGGCAGGGTCCCTGGAGGTCTGCCCTGGACTGCCTACAGCTGACCCCTGAGCAGGCTGCAACTGGTGCTTCCTTCCCTTTGGGACACAGGTGACCCTGTGGACACAGTTTGAGGGCATGTCACTGGTTTGCCCATCTCTATGACTAAGGTCTGTGAAATGGACAGTCTCCTGATCCCTTTATTGACTCTCTAACAGCCACCTAAAGATACCACATAAACCTTGTCTGCTGTGGATATGGAATTTATCTTGCTTGATTTTGAACTCTTCCTTGAGGAGTTAGGGAGCAAAGACTGCAATGGACTCACTAAAATGAAGAGAGATGTGTCCCTCGTGGATCTCCAACTCTCTGCCTACCTCTATAGCATTGAGTCCTCCCCACAATTACAGCAGAGTATAAGGGAATACATAAAGGAGCCCCGTCTGTCCCTAACAGAGAGCCTCTGCCCTCCTGGTATAAGAAAATGCACAATGCTCATTGGACATTGGGGTGCTGAGTGACTGCTTCAGCTCAACCACACATTAGTCTCTCAAATGGGAAATTCAAATTTGGTCCTTAAGAAATCAAAGGCATTGTATGGATTCTGAAGGTTGGTCAGAATTTGTCAAACCTTCAAGTGCTTAATTTGTGAATGTCAAGTGTTGCTGTGGTAAAAGCCCTTGGCAGGATCTTTATGAGCTTCAATAAGCTGGGCATTGGGGTAGGAGCTTTCAGTGGGGGCAGAGTTGGTGAGGGGTTGACTGCCCTGGAGCAGCTCCACCCCTGAAAAAGGTCACTCAAGAATCTTGGACAAGCCTGGTATAGTGGTGCACATCTGTAATCCCAGTACCTGGGAAGCTGAGACAGGACAGTCATAGGTTCAAGGCCAGCCTCAGTAATTTGGTTGCAGCTCTCAGCAACTTAGTGAGACTCTGTTTCTAAATAAAATAGGGATGAGAGTGTAACTCAGAGGTAGAATACTCTTGGTTCAAACCCCAATAGTAATGCCCCCTACACAAACATACACAGACACACACACACACACACACACACTCCTGGACATTGATTTTTTTTGTTTTGCTGTTTATGTTTTTTAGTACTGGGGATGAAACCCAGGGATTTTCTACCTCCAAGCTACACCCCCAACCCTTTATTTTTTATTTTTTTATTTTGAAACAGGGTCTCACTAAATTGCTGAGACTGGCCTCCAACCTGCAATCCTCCTGTCTCAGCCTCCCCAAATGCCAGGATTTGGAGCATCTCCTCTTCAGCAGCAGAAAGAAATGGGTTGTGGGAAAGACAAGAGGTTGAGAGGCATTTCCTGGAAAGGGAAGACCTAGAATGCTCTGTCAGCTTTGGGACCCAGAGAACTCCAACAAGTAAAGGACATGTGCTATTTATAATCTTATGCAAAGTAAGCTTGGTTATGCCTTGAAGCTCTGGGGCCCTCCCCGGGCACCTGGGTGCAATTATCCAGGGTCCCATCTACCTAGAAGAGAAAAGCTGCATCTGGCTCCTATCCCCAGCCTGACTTCACTCTCTCCAGATGCTCATCCAATTTATGAAATGAATTTAAAGGAACCAGCTGAAAGAGGGGGCCCTGGCTGTTGACCTGCACCCTCTGGAAGTGTATCATAGTCCTATATTTTACATCTGCCTTAAGCTATATAATCAGAAACTTATTTCTTCTTCTGCGCAGTTAATCCTAGTAACACTGTTCACACACTGAGATGCTTACTTTAAGAACAAATCAGGTGATTTTAAATCCTTAGGAAGGACTGTGGTGTAGCTCAGTGATAGAATGCATGTTTAGCATGTGCCAGGCCTCAGGTGCAACCCCTAGCACCAAAAAATAAAAATAAAATCCTTAAGGAATGGAACATGACTCAAGTAATATAGTGAGGGATATTTAGTATGTATTCTTTGGATTATAGAAACAAGCACTTTGAAAACAGGAAAAAAAATTATACACACACACACACACACACACACACACACACACACACATACACACGTGGTCCTAGACCTCTAGGAGCAAACCTTCTGTTATGGTTTGAATATTTGGGTCCCCTACAAAACTCATGTTAGCACTTAATCCCCGGTGCAACAGAGTTGAGAGATGAGGCCTCACAGGAGGTGTAGGTCTTTAGGGCTTTGTCCTCTTGAATGGATTAATGCTGCTATAAGAAGGCTTACAGGAAGGGTTTTGCATTCCAGCTCTTCTGCCACACCAGGAGTAGTGTTTCTCCCTCTGGAGGAGGTGGTGTTCAAGGCACCATGTTGGAAGCATAAAGAGCAGTCCTCACCACAGGATGGACCTGCCTGCACCCCGGTCTTAGATTGTCCAGACTTTGAAACTGTGAGAAATAAATTCTTGTTCATTGTGTATACATTGTATTTTTTCAGAGGAGTACAGGGGATTGAACCCAGACGCTCTACCACTGAGCTATATCCCCAGCCCATTTTTATTTTTTATTTTGAGACAGGGTCTTACTAAGTTGCCAAGACTGACCTTGAACTTGCCATCCTTCTGCCTCAGCCTCCTAACTTGCTGAAATTACATGCTTGCAATATCTCACTCAGCTTGTATTGTTATGTAAAATAAAAATGCATTTCCTACTGAGTGTGGTGGTACTCATCTGTAATACAAGTAATTGGGAGGCTGAGACAGGAGAGTCACAAATTCAAGGCCAGCCTGGACAACTAAGCAAGACACTGTCTCAAAATTTTAAAAAATTTTTTTTAAAGGATTAGGGTTTAGCTCAGTGGTAGATCACCTCTAGGTTCAATCTCCAGTATTACTACAAAAAAAATGCATTTCCTGGGTTATTAATTTTTTAAAATAGTTTTGACTGTATCATACTCCATTCTCTGAATGTAATATAATTTCATAACAATACACTTCAAAAATAGTTTCTAGCCAGGTGTGGTGGCACATGCCTGTAATCTCAGAATTTGGGAGTCTGAAACAGTAGGATAGCAGGTTTGAGGCCAATCTCAGCAATTTAATGAGACCCCTGGCAACATAGCAAGACCCTGTTTCAAAATAAAAAGGGATGAGGGTGTAGCTCAGTGGTAGAATGCCCCTGGGTTCAATCCCCAGTACAGAGAGGGGTTCTGGGTCCAGCACGTATCAACTTACCTAGGATACTCACTCCTCATACTCTTTGAGAGCTTTCTCTGGCCTCAGCTTGGCCTACCCAATGGTCATTGGCCCATCCATAGCAGTGGAATGGTGCATCTCTCACATCCTGAGGCCAAAGACTACAGTTTCCCTCTGACTTTCTCTTCCCTGTGGAAGTCAACCCAGGAGGAGGCACCATAGAAACAGAAAATATCATTAGAGCTTGTATGACAAACACAAGGGTCATCTCCACTGAACCAAGACAGAAAATTGGTATGTTTATCAAGAAAGACAACATTTGTCAGCAAAGAGTGCTTTTCAGGCTACAGGATAATCAGAGAGTGCTGCCAGCTGGTCCTCAGGCTGGGCCCGGGGCAGGGTGTCTGCACAGGGTTGAGTGGCACATGCTCTGTCCTGCTTCAGAGAGAACAGGCTGCTGATTTCATCCAGCTTCCATTCCTTCTGCAGAAAGGTCCCAGCTTTCAGCCACCAGCATCTTCCTCTCCACATTTTTATTATTCAAGGGTGGTTACGGAAAGATTTGAAAGACTAGATATGTATGATGTAGTTCAACAATGACTAATACCAGCCCCTTCAGTGTCTGGACAATTCCCTTGGTCCAAGGCATTGTTTAGGCTGGCCTGCAGGCCAAGCATCAGGAGATGATTCATCACCAGGCAGCCACCATTGGTCAGATGCCTCTTCATTTACCACAGACCCTGACCTGGGTTCAAATCCAGACTCTGCCACTTATGTGTGCAGTTTAGAAAAAGCCTTAACCTAAGACCTAATCCAAGTCTTAGTTTCATTACTTGTTGACTGAGGATAATATTTCCTGCCTCTTAGACATATTTATAACAAAGTATTCAATAAATGCTATTAGGGGCAGGCAAGGTGGTCCACACCTATAATCCCAGTCCCTGGGAGGCTGAGACAAAAGGATTGCAGGTTCGAAGCCAGTCTCAGCAACCTAGAGAGACCCTCAGCAACTTAGCAAGACCCTGTGTCAAAACAAAATAAAATAAGGTTAGGGATCTAGATCAGAAGTAGAACATCCTTGGGCTAAATCTGCTGCACTCAAAATAAATGAATAAATAGCTTATTTTCAGAATTAAGCTTATCATTTTCCCACACCTACGACTTGTTTTTTTTATCCATATCAAATTTTTTGGTATCTCTTACTAAAAAGTTATATTCTTTTGGAGTAATCATATGACCTTGTTTTTCCTATTTCCTGTTTGAATCTGATACCCACCTCCTGCAGCCCTCATACTTAACTGATAGTTTTTCAGGGTATAGAATAAGTTAAAAATTGTTTTTCTTATAATCTGAAAGCATTTCCCCATTGTTCTTGACATTTGATTAGACTGAGTTTCAATTTTTAAAGTGTTCAGTTTTATTTCTTGGAATTTTATGGATTCTCTGGTTAATTTTGATATTCTACAACTTCACAATAGAGCACACATGGTGGCACATACCTATAAGCCTAGCACTTAGGAAGTTAGTGAGACAGGAGTATTGAAGGTTCAAGACCAGCCTCAGCATTTTAGTGAGATCCTTATCAGCTTAGCAAGACCCTTTTTCTTTTTTCTTTTTCTTTTTTTGCGGTACTAGGGATTGAGCCCAGGGGCATTCTACTTCTGAGCTACACCCCCAGTCCTATTTTTTTTGTATTATTTATTTTGCAACAGGGTCTCACTATGTTGCAGAGGGCCTCACTAAGTAGCTGAGGCTGGCTGTGAACCCAGATCCTCCTGTCTCAGCCTCCCAAGTACTGGGATTACAAGCGTGTGCCACCACACCGGCTAGCAAGATTCTTTTTCTTTCTTTCTTTCTTTCTTTCTTTCTTTCTTTCTTTCTTTCTTTCTTTCTTTCTTTCTTTTTTTTGTCTATTGACATGCATATTTATGTTTTTTTATTAATTGGTGCATTGTAATCATACATCTTTGTTAGGTACAAGCTAATAAAGGCATACATGCGCACATTTCTCATTTAACACCTTCCCCAATTCCCACCCCACTACCTCCTCGCCCTCCCTCCTTTTCAAGTTCAGTTTAGTGATTGACTGTGATATATTTGTGAAAGTACATCATGTGCATTAGGGTGCTCCCCTTCCCCCTGCCCCGTCCATCACCTTCAGTTAAGTCAACTTCTTTGCTTATCTAGGGTTTCTCCTTTTTCATCTGGAGTTCCTCTTATGCCCCATCTTCTCCCTAGCATCTGCATATTAGGGAGAACATATGCTTTTTTACTCTTTGTGACTGACTAATCTCACTTAACATAATGTTTTCCAGTTGCATCCATTTCCTTGCAAATAACATGATTTTGTTCTTCTTTATAACTGAGTAAAATTCCATTGTGTACATATCCCATAGTTTTGTAATCCATTCATCTGTCGCTGGACATCTTGGCTGTTTCCATAGTTTGGCAATTGTGAATTGTGCAGCTATCAAAGACCTGGAAGTCAGGCTAGAGACCTTGCAGCTACTTGAGAGGGCATAGGGCCAACACTACAACACATAGGCACAGGTAAAAACTTTCTCAACAAGACCCCAAAAGCACAAGCAACTCAAAGGAAGATCAATACATGGGATTGCATTAAACTGAAGAGCTTCTGTGCAACAAAGGAAACTATCAAGAACCTCAACAGAGAGCCTACAGAGTGGGAGAAAATTTTTGCCAGCTACTCTTCTGATAGAGGACTAATATCTAGAATATACAGAGAACTCAAGAAAATCACAGCTAAGAACAACAAATAACCCAACAAAAATGGGCAAAGGATCTAAATAGACACCTCACAAAAGAAGAAATACAAATGGTCAATAAATGTATTAGGAAATGTTCAACATCATTAGCAATCAGAGAGATGCAAATCAAAACTACCTTGAGATTTCACCGAACTCCAATCAGAATGGCAATCATACAAAACATGAACAACCATAAATGCTGGCAAGGGTGTGGAGAAGTGGGAACCCTAATACATTGTTGGTGGGATTGCAAATTAGTGCAACCACTTTGGAAAACAATATGGAGTATCCTCAGACGAATAGGAATGAACCTACCATATGATCCAGCAATACTACTTACTTCTGGGTATCTACCCAAAAGAATGGAAACCAAATTGTCAGATTCTTTTTCAAAATAAAAAGTAAAAAGGACTGGGGTATGGGGTATATATAGATCAGAGGTAGAATTCCCCTAGGTTCCATCCTCAGTACCCCCCCCATACACACACACACACACACACACACACACACACACACACACACACTCTCCATGCTTTCTTTAAATATGAGGACTTACGTTCTTCTGTTCTGTGAACTCTCTTATTTATTTTTATAATTTTATTTCCTTTCCTCGATCTTTTTTTTTTGTGTGTGTGTGTGTGTGTGTGTGTGTGTGTGTGTGTGTGTGGCACTGGGGATTGAACTCAGGGGCTCTCTAGCTCCAAGTTACAACACCAGCCCTTATTTTATTTTTATTTTGAAACAGGGTATCACTAAGTAATGAGAGTCCATTACTGGCTGAGGCTATCCTCAATCCTGCAATCCTCCTGTTTCAGCCTACCAAGTACTGGGATTACAAGCATATGCCAAGCATATGCCTAGCTACTTAGTTTTCTTATTCAGATATTTCTATTAATCTGATATGAAGATACTTGGGTTGACACATTTTATCTCTCTTCTCTCATCTTTTATATACTGTTTTCTTTTTAATTCTACTTTCTGGGAGACTTCCTCTATTTTACTTTCCAACCCAGAAGATAAACTTACTGTTGTATTTTTTTTTTCAGGCAGCCATAGTTTTAAGTATCTTCAAAACATTAGGTGGTTTTTGTCTTGCTTAAGTCATTATAAATTATATTCCCAGAGAGATCTGGGAAATTATGGCAACCAATAAACAAGATTGTAGTTTCTTTTTACAGTTATATTTTGCTTCTCTGAATTGTTTTCTACTCCAAGTCTTTTTATATTATAGATTTGAAATCCTTGGTTCCTCATTCATTTTTCTTTATGCTGCAGGTTGAACCCAGGAGTGTTCTACTTCTGAGCTACACCCCAGCCCTTTCTACTTTTTATTTGTAAACAGGGTCTTGCTAAGTCACTAAGACTGGACTTGAATCTGCGATCTTTCTGTCTCAGTCTCCCAAGTACTGGGTCTATAGGCATATACCATTATGCCTGGCTCCTCATTCATCTGTCGGTGTAGGGAATCAGGCAGCATTTAGCTTCCTAAATGCCCGAGGTGCTGACTCCACAATAGATGCCATAGTTTCATCATGTGCTTTGCTCTTGGAGGAGAGGAAAAATCTTTTTCCCTCTAATGTCCTGGGTTTATTGGCTGGGGCCTGCAAACTGGTAAAACAGATTACAAAGAGAAAAAAACAGTTTTAATTATGTATGTAGGCACAGGAGTTTAGGTGGGGAATGTGGCTCAAAGAGGGAGCCAGATGATTAAGGCTCACGCACCAGCCGTCTTAGGAAAAGGGGTGTTGGGCTTCTGGGCAGAAGAGGCAAGTAATGGAAAGCTCGAGGAGGAAACAAATGGTCATGGGATCATCTTGTTACACAGATGAGTCTCAAATGATAGGTGTCTTCCTGCTACAGAGCCTTCTTTAAAAATGGACATTTCTTTTAACTGGGAAGATTTATACATTGTATTTTTAGGCAGTGGGGGAGATAAAGCACTTTTCCTGTTTGTCTTTGTCAGTTGCCTTTGGCTCAGAATAATCTATGAGCAAAAGAAGCTTATTGTGGCTTAGATTTGGTATGAGTTTATCCCCCAAAGGTTCATGGGCTAGAAGTTTGGTTATAAGTATGGTGATGCTGAGAGGTGGTGGGACCTTTAAGAGGTGGGGCTTAGTGGGAGGTGACTAGATCTTGAGAAAACTGCCCTTGGAAGGGATTAATGTAGTTCTTGTATGACCCTGGTTAGTTCCTGCAAGAATGGGTTATACAAAGCAATCCTGGCCCATGTATTTCTTTCACATGTTCCCACCACTGTGTTAACAGCTGCCATGAAACCCTTACCCCAGGCCAATAAGATGGGACTGCCTGATCTTGAATTTTCAGTCTCTAAAACTGAACTATTAAATAAACCTCATTTCTTTATAAAGTACTGAGCCTCAGGTATTTTATTATAGCAAGAGAAAATAGAATAATACATATTTGGGGGTAGCATATTCTGATACTGTTCTTCTTTAGAAAAGATTTCTTCTTTATTCCCATTGCTAGGTACATACCTGACTGCCTAGAGTTTTGCCATAGTTGGTGAGGATATATGGAAAGTTGACTGTTAGATCTATAGATGTTTTAGTATTCTCCCTGTAGGGCCTAACTTCCCCATAGCTCCTGAGCGTCTCCCTACAGGGCTCTGCAGACAGACAGACAGACAGACAGACTTTCTCCTTGGCTGCAGCCATCGCTGCACGTGCTCTCAGCTCTGTCTCCTCTACACTGCTTCTCAGTCACTACTCCTTCATCCACCATCATCTTCCATAAGTATGTTGGAATCTCTTGTGCCCTGATGGCCACCCCCTTCTATCTTAGCATTATTACTTTCTAAAGCCTCAATTATTAATTTATTGCTACTATAGCACACTTAGTTGAAACTCATATCTCTTCCATTCTCCTTTTCTTTTCATTCACTATCCAGTTCTCGCTTTCACTAAATCTCACCCAGATTATTACAATAGCTTCCTAACTGGTCACCTTAGCTGGATGTCTTGAACATCTTCCATAAAACATACCTCACTCAAATCATGTCACTTTCCTGCTCATAAACCTTACTGCTTCCCAAAGATTTGCCCAGCATTCAAAGTTCTCAATAATCTATCTCCTGGTCAGTCCTGAGGTAGGATAGGAGAAATAAAATACTAGGTTGAAAGCAGATGACTTGGGAAGGAAAGGAAAAATCTAGTTTTAAAATCTAGAAACTTCATAATCCTTAACTGCACCTTACAGGGTTTACTATTTCTTGGGCAAAAGCCCTAAATGGGCCACACTTTTTTAATTACAGTAGCCTATCTGGCCTGTTCTTTTCTTAGGCAAAGGTCTGGCATACACTTTTTAATTATAATAGCCCATCTAGCCTGTCCTTTTCTTAGGTCCTCAACAGGACAGGGCTACACTTTTAATCATAATGGCCTATCTTCACATCTGAATTGCTGGGCTACTTGACAAACAAAACAAACAAACAAAATCCCAAAAGAAGTCTCACCTTTTGTCAAGCCCAGGCATCACCAACACCCACCAATGAAATGGTGAGAGCCTGAGGATTCAAGGAAAGGAGACCTGGCCATCCCATGTTACCCCATCCCCGCCATGTGCCGCTAGCTCCCCCCTCTCGGCATCCCCTATAAAAAGTACTGCAAAGACCTCAAGGGCCTCTCACATTCCCGAGGTGGCCCGTATTCTCCCTTGAACATGTATCCCCACTTTTTCTAAATAAAACCTCTGTCTTTGTCTCTGACTGGCGTGTGCTAAAATACTTTCTGCCACGGAAGCCAAGGACCCCGAAGGTCCTAAGGTGAATTTCCCATCCCCAAACCTGGGAACTCCTCAGAACTCTCCACGGAATTATCGTGTTTTCCCCTGACAGTCCTATCTCTATATCATTATCAGACTGCTACTTCCTACTAGAATGACTCTACCGCTTGTTCTTCAGCTTGGAATCTTTATTTCTTTTATTCACACCACCAATAAAGTGCTACCTCCTGAAGACTTGGTAATATTTTTTCATCCCCTGCACCTGTCTCTCCCAGAGTCCTTCAAACTCTGGGCTCTTCCCAAACACTGGCTAACTCCTCTCAAGGCACCTGCCACTGAAGTCCCGTTTGAGCTTCCTGAGGTACAGATCTACTTAACTCACCCTGTGTCTCTGCACACAAGCAGAATGGCTGGCGCATATTCGGTGCTTAGGAATTACTTGTTCCAGCAACATAATTGGTCTTGCTCTTCTTTTTAAGAAGTAGCCCTCCTCTATGATTGCCATGCAGATCTCTGCCCCTGCATTTAGTGCTTGACACATGACAACATTCAAAAGTTGTTTGGTGAATGAATAGAATGAATGTTATTGTTCCTTTTAAGGCCCTACCTGTTATCACCTTAGTATCAACCAGTTAAATCTGATAAACTAATTTACGCTGAAGTGCTAATGGGAAAGGGCTGAAATTCAGGCTCTCAGGAATGGCGAGCTTTTGAACTGAGACCGGTTAGAAACCAGGCCTTTATTATCTCTAAAGACCCAACAGCCAGCCATTAGCCCTGGTGGAGCCTCTGCCTCCCTGATAATGGAGCTGGAGAAACCAAAAATGAAGGAGAAAGAGAGGGGGACAAAGCTAGCATGGGTGGGGCTACTGTGTGTGTGTGTGTGTGTGTGTGTGTGTGTGTGTGTGTGTGTGTGTGGTGTGCAATACTGGGGACTGAACCCAGAGGTATTTCACATCTGAGCTACACCCCCCACCCCCGCCAGCCCTATTTCATTTTTTATTTTGAAACAGGGTCTTACTGAGTTGCTAAGGGCATCGCTAAGTTGCTGAGGCTGGCCACGAACCTGCCTCCTCCAACTACTGAGATTACAGGCTGCAGCCTACTGAAAAAAAAGGGAGGTGAGAGGGTCCACACAGCCAGGAAGAGTCAACGCTTGGAGCATTCAGAATTAGGGGGTGGGTCTTGAGATTAGAGAAAATCCAATGGAACCAAATAGAAAAGTAAACGAAAATATTGAGAATCATCTTGATCATTAGATCTCTTCTACAAAAGGTGCAGCTGTTTATTTATTTGATAATTAGGTCAATTTAGGTTCAAATGTGTGGTGGTGTTTAGGAGACCAAATTCATTTATAATAAACCAAGTACAATTTCTCATCCTACATACCTATAGACTTTGTGAGCTAGGCAAATCCTTGTTAATTGGACACACTTGGAGGGGAAATCGAAGCTAAATGCATCGGCGTATTTGCATATTTATGTACACGTGTGTGCACACACCCATACACACCCTGAACATTATTAGGTATAGCATCAAAGTGATTTTTTTCCTTTCCCTTTTAAGCCAGAATTAAGTTATGCAGATTCTGCGCAATATTCCTTTAGCAACCCGGAGCTTAAACCAACTATGGCCACTCACAATTTTAACTGAAGGTCTTTCAAGAAGACTCAGAGAATTTGGGCTGTGGAGAAGTCTCTTGCATGGAGTTTCTGGAGGGGAAAAATACTTTATAAAAGTTTCCCCACTTTTTTCCCTTGGTTTTTCTAGGTCTGATTCCACTGTGGGCCAAAAGGCCTGGAGCCAGAAGAGGGGTTAGCAGACGTTTCCCCTCAGTGTTTCTGAGGATTCCGGACAGAGCCCCTCGAGCTGCCTTTTATCACCGCTGCACGCTTTGCTGCGTCTGTCCGGGCTCAGACTTTGTGCTCCCAGCTGGATTAATCCTGCCTGCATTCAGACTCAGGATGTGGGCCACTGGGAAGCAGGGGGTGGGGAGGAGGGGGAGCAGGAAAATAAGGTGCGAAGAGAGACAGAAACACAGTAAGCTGCCAATTACAGGCCTAGGGAAAAACAAAACAAAACAAAACAAAAACAAAAACAAAAAAACCCAACAAAGCAAACTGATTTGCAAAACTAGGGGAATTTACAATTTAGACAAAGTCAAGCTTAAAAACTTAAAGTGGAAAAGCAATAAAGGATAAAAAACCAACTGGTTTAAAGTCCTAGAATGTGAGGGGCATTCAATATCAGAGAAACCTGAGCTCCAGGATAGCACTGTCAGAGAGGCCTTGTTATCTTTTTAGAAGTTTGTAAAGCAAATCGATCATTCTTTCTCTGAGCACATAACTGTTGAGGGCCTACTATGTGCAGGCCCAGTGCTATGACACGCTGAAGAGAAGTTCTGATGTATTCAGTTCCACATCAGCTTCTTCCAAGCTTTAGAGAAGGATTTTATTTATTTATTTATTTATTTATTTATTTATTTATTGTGCACTGGAGATTGAACCCAGGGACATTCTACTTTCGAGCTACGACCCTAGTCCTATGTTTTTATTCTTTATTTTGAAAAAGGGGCTCTCTAAGTTGCAGAGAGCCTCACTAAGTAGCTGAGGCTGACCTCGAACCCAGAGCCTCCAGTCTCAGTCTCCCAAGTACTGGGATTACAAGCGTGTGCCATCATGCCCGGCTTAGAGAAGGATATTTAAATACAGCAAATCTTTGGTTTTGCTTACTATAAACCTTACATCCAAATCAAACCTGCTAGAAAAGCACTTTGATGTTTGTTCAGTGAAAGACACTATGGAAAAATAGCAACGAACTCTAGGTACAAAGATGCCTTTTCTTCTTAGTGCCACCCCTTGCAAACTGACACTTCTGCAGTCCACCCAGTGCTGTCCATCCTTGGAGACAAGAGAAGATGAGATCAGAGGTCTGTCACTCTGAGTGAACATCCTGGGCACAAACATTGAATCTAGTTCACCTCTAGTCTTCCCTGCATGCTGTTCCTGATACTTAGGGGCTCAATTCACTGATTGAGAAGGATCAGGAAAGAGGCAGACCTTGAAGCCTTAAAGTGCTGTCTGCATTTGGCACACAGAATGTCCTAATAAAGGAAACTTAGTAAGTTTGTGTAGAGGAGAAGAAGAGGCAAGAGGACTGACCTGCATTCTAGAAACAGGGGATTTATTGATTGTGATTAGATCAGTGTTTCTTAAAAATTGCTGGAGGAGTTTTGACATGCAGATTCTAAAGTCTCTACACGCAGAAATTCTATTCAGTAGCCTCAAGGTACAGCAAGGGCCTCTAAGTTTTATAGTATTTATTTTATTTTTTGACAGTATTGGGGATTAAACCTAGGGCTGTTCTACCCCTGAGCTACATCCCCAGCCCCTGTTTTTTAAAAAATTTGAAACAAGGTCATATTAAGTTGTCCAGGCTGGCCTTGAATCTGCAATCCTCCTGTCTCAGCCTCCCAGGTACTGGAATTGTGTACCACCATGCACAGTAGGGCATCTGCATTGGGGCGGGGGGGACAGGGAAGGGTACTGGGAATTGAGCTACCTCTGAGCTATATCCCCAACCCTTTTTTATTTTTAATTTTAAAACAAGGTCTCACTAAATTGTCCAAGCTGGCCTCAAACCTGCAATCCTCCTTGCTCATCCTCCCAAGTACTGGGATTGCAGACGGGTGCCACCGCACCTGGCAGGGTATCTACATTTTAAACAAGCACCTCCATTTCATTTTGTTACAGATCGGCTGTGAATCACATTTCAGGAAACACAGGCCCAGAGACTGGGGGAGGGAGGTGAGGGAATGGAGCAGTGTTGGCGGTGTGAGTCTGTGGAAAAAAGACCAGAGTTAGTTGAGAAGAGTTTGGAGCCTGTCCAGCAGGGGGGCCCTCCAAGGTTTCTAAGCAGGGGAATGACAGGGCCAGATCTGTGATGGAAATCAACTGTTCTCACTAAAGCTCAGGTCATTTTCTCTTTGCTTCTGCTCCATTAGATATCATTGCTTCAAGGGCCCTGAACAAATAATGTTCCATGAAAGCCTCCAGGTTTTGTAGGATCCAGAGTTCCAGTTACCAGCGGAATGTGAAGTTCACAGGCTGCGTTCAGGCTTGCAAGCTGAGGATTAATTAGGTAAAAAGGCAGTTACGCACATAAGTGGGTGCCCACACCCCAGTCTGGCCTGGTGTTTTGGTGCACTCATTCAGGCATACAATACTCTCTTCAGTTCTAAGCGCCACCTCTTGAAACAAGTTAAAAAGCGAGTTCCAAGTGAGATGCCCAAGTGCTATGTTTTACACACGCTAATGATCAACAGGCGTCTGTTTTTATGAGCCTGGCAACCAGACGGGGTTCCCATTGCTCGAGGACACTATAGAAAAGAATCACTGCCTCAAACATCTGACTACATAGCCAAATACTGAAAAATATGGGTTAGGTTTTCAAAATAAGGATTGCTTTACCAAAATTATTTGTTACTAGAAATGTGTGCCTTACAGGTCTTCACACACACACACACACACACACATTAAAAAATGCCATATGTTTAGTTGTGTTAGCCATTAAAATTAATATTCATAATGTGTTTCACTCTTCAAAAAGCACTTTCACATGAAATATCTCCTTTGAGTCTCAAAAGAATCGTATGAGCTAGGTATTCTTACTATTTTCATTTTATAGATGAGAAGGTAAACTATAAGCTTGATGACTTGTTTAAAGCCACAGAGTTAGAATTATAGTGCTGGATGTCAACCTCCAGTCTTCTGATTGATCCCCAAGATGCACTATTCCCCGATGTTGCAGGAACTCTGGCAATCAGTGAGAACGTGGACATGTTCGTTAGCACCTTCACACCTCACTAGGATGCTGTAGTTCAGCTTCAGAGCTCCTTGCCTTGACATTTTATTCATTTAAAATGTCCTTGACAGAGAAAGAGAGAGAGAGAGAGAGAGAGAGAGAGAGAGAGAGAGAGAGGTGGTGGGGTCATGGGTACTAGGTCAAAGTTAGTGGAGAGAGAATATCACTTGTTGGGGCTGCCAGTTCAATACTTCAAACTGAAAGTATCTCTCGAAAACCTAGACACAAGGTTACCTATGAGAATGCAACTATAAAATCAGCTCTAATCAGTAGTAAGAGATATTCCAAGTCACTTTAGAGGTAAATGACTTCCAAATTTTTGAGATGCAATTATCTGAATGGACGTCTTAATGTGTCTCAGAAATAATGGTGCAGGTAGAAGGTGGAGTTGCTCATCATTCTGAAACCAATGTGGCAAAACCCACTTGAGCTCTGACATGGACGCCTTTACCAAGGTCACAGATGCCATTCAATATTTGAACTGAACACACACACACACACACACACACACACACACCCTGATACCTTTTTGCCTTTTGTGTTATTTCCATGCTCACTGAGTCAACTCTGGGATTTGACTTCCCTATTTAAGTTGTTTATGGGGCCTCTACACCCCTCCATACTCTCTAGGGGACCCCAACTGTGATGCTGACCAAACACTCACTTTCTGTTTTGATCATCCATAGCATGTCTTGAAAGTGATGCTCATAGCTCTGGAATAGGCCTTAGGGGATATTTGAGACTTAACATTCGCGAAGGCCGACGTGAGCCATGGCTATTTGAATGGGCCTCCAGTTTTTAAATGAATGCTTTAAGATGAAATACAGTGATTTTTCTGCTATGCTTTTTCTCAAAAACAATTTTACCTCTCTGGTATGTTAAGCCATTCTGAATTCTCTCCTACTCCCACAGTTCATATTGTTCTCAGAGAATTTTAAACATGTTGTTGTCCTTCTTTCTTGTTCCTACCTCCCCCTTTCACCAGTATATTCCTATACATTTTTAAAACTTCGTATTTCAGTAATTTTAGACTTACAGAAAAGTTGCAAGCATAGTACTACTATATATTCTTCATACCGTTTCCCATATTGTTATCATCTTAACAACCAAGTTCAATAACCAAAACTATGACATTAAAAGCATAACAATACTATTAACTGAGCTACGGGCTATATTTGGATTTTACCAGTTTTCCTCATTAATGTCCTTCTTCTGTTCTAGGATTCAACCCAGAATCCCACATTGTATTCTATTGTCATGTCTCCTTGGTCTTCTCAGTCTGTGACAGTTTCCTTTCCTGACTTTGACACATTTAAGAAGTATTGGTCAGTTATTTAGCAGAATGTTCCTCAACTTTGGCATGTGTGGTGTTTTCCATTTGGGGGCAAGAATACCAAGGCAGTGATGTGCCCTTCTCAGCCTGTCATACTGATGGTATGTAATGTCATCATGCCTCATTACCAGTGATGTTAACATTGACCACTTGGCTAAAGTGGTATCTGCTGGATTTCATCACAGGACAGGTAATTAAAAAAATGTTGTGGTTAATAAATATCTCAAGGGTGATTATTTTGAGACTATGAAAATGTCCTGTTTATCTTCAAACTTTCACCCACTAATTTTAGCATCCACTGGGGGATCCTAGCTAGAACATTTATTTCCATGGTGTTCTAATAAATATTTTTTTATTTCCCTAACTCTTTCTTCATTTATTATTTGAAATTCTTCTGTAAGGAAAAGGTTCTCCTTCTACATTATTTATTTATTCAGTTATTATATTTATACCAGGATGCATTTGTGAATACTTATTGTGTTCTCTAGGTTATAATACAGCACAATTGCTACAAGTCACTCTTGTTCTATCCTGGGCTATAGGTTGGCTTCTTTGCTTTTCAACATTCTTGTTTTTTGTTGTTAGTTTTGTTTTGTACTGTATTGCCTTTTTGGCAACATAAGATACTCTTGGCTCATCGTGAATTTTTCCTATCCCAGCCCTGGCATAAATACTTTTCTAAGAATTTGTAATTGTTATTATTGGAGAATGGTATGTGGAAGCCCAAGACTTGGGTATTGGGTGTGCTCAATGCCGCTGGGTGTCATTGCTTCCATGTCCTCTCAGCAGATATGTGTGAATACCAGAAGAACACTAGGTGCATACATACATCTATATTTATTTCAGTAACTTTCTCTGTTTATATATTTTCAGAACCATAAATTTATGCTGACATTTCTGACTCTACTCCAATGACACAGTTTAATTTGATTGTTTGTTCAATCCTGGTAAGCACACAACATACCCATGTGAGAAATAGATGGACTAACTAGAGTACAGTGTTTGTGTTCATTTTTTGTTGGGTCTCACGGTATCCATCAGAAGAGGTTTCCAAAGTAACTTAGATTAGTTCTCATCTTTCCTGCCACTCCATTATGATTATGTTAATCATCTGTAATATAGTTAGATTTAATTTTTGCCATCTTATTTCATTTTGAGTTTCCTCATTGTCCTGATTGATTTTTTAAATTTACTTACAGTAAGATTCTCTTTTTGTGGAGTATAGATCTAAGGATTTTGACAGATATGTGTTAGAAAATTTTAAGGTATTTTTCTATGTCCATAATAGAATTTTGGAATTTTTTTCATGTGGTATATGTTTAGCCATTTTTAAAATTTTTTCAAAGTGCCTTATAATAACACAGTAAACTGGCTATTTCTTTTTTTTTTTTTTGCAGTACTGGGGATTGAACTCAGGGGCATTCTACCTCCGAGCTATACCCCCAGCCCTATTTTTTATTCTTTATTTTGAAACAGGGTCTCACTAAGTTGCGGAGTGCCTCACTAGGTAGCTGAGGCTGGCCGCGAACCCAGATCCTTCGGTCTCAGCCTCCCAAATGCTGGGATTACAAGCGTGCGCCACCACACCCGGCTTAAACTGGCTATTTCTGAGGGACAAAAATGTTAAGATCTCCATGTTTCACATGAAAAGGCCCCAAGGTTGTGTCTGGTACAAAGCCACCACTTAAATTTGGCCACATCATTTTGTTTTTCCATTACCTAAGCAACCTGTGTCTGTGTAATCACTGGCCGGGCTGCTGGTCTTTGGATTCTTACGACAGCAAGCAGAACACGACATGACTGAGAGAGAAAGAATTATCTCAGGTTGGCAGCCAGTCCATTCTTCCTCCCTCCTTTGGTCCTTTCTCACCTTTCTTCAGCAAACATCTGCACATTGCCTGTCTTACTCCAGAAGTTGTATAAGGCATTAGGACCACGGTGGAGAGTCAGGACCAGGCCCAGCCTCCATGGGTTTCACATGAAGTAGGGAAACTGAAGATAGACCACACATGAGTGGTATGTGTGGTCTCCCTCCAATGAGAATGGGGCAGCCTGAAATACTTAATTACAGAACTGTGCCATAAGAGCTCTGATAAGGATAAACGCCAAGTGATAGAACTCCTCAGATAATGGGCATGCTGGGAGGGTGTGGTGGGCACAGAGGGCCAGAGGGACTAACAATTAAGCCAAGTTCTGCGGGACAAGTAAGTGTTTGTTGAAGAAGTCAGTAAAGGTACTCTCACAAGGGCACCATATACACAAAGAGCTACAGACATGAACGATGATGGAACATTCAGAAGAAATTCTATATGTTGAGGGCAGGAACAGAGTCGGCGTGGGGAGTACTTGGAAACCACATACATGACGGAGGGTACTTTCTCAGGCCAGTGTGATGGGTTTAGTGAGCTTTGCTGAAGAATTTGATTTCATCCTAAAAGCAGTGAGATCAATGAACAATTTCAGGAGGGGGAATGGGACATAATCGAATTTGCTATTTCGCCCAGGCATGGTGGTGCATGCCTATCATCCCTGTACTTGAGAGGCTGACACAGGTTCAAGGCCAGTGCATGAATAACTTAGTGAGACCCTGCTTCAAAAATTAAAAAAAAGGGCTGGGGGTGCAGCTCAGAGGTAGAATGCCCTCTGGGTTTAATATCCAGTACACAAAAACACAAAAATTGCCATTTCTTTTTCTTTATTTTGCAGTGCTAGGGATTGAAATTTGCCATCTCTAAACATGTCTCCATTAGGAGTGTGGAAAATGGACCAGTGATGGGGCAGATTGGGAGGTAGGCAGGTTAGCAAAAGCCTTTTGTAAAATCCTGTGCAAAAAAATGATGAAGATCTGGACTAGAGCAATTGTAGAAGGGACTGAGAATGGGTAATGGGTTCTGAGTGATTTAGGATGTGGTACTATAGGACACAGTGATCACTGAATGTGAAGTGCAAAGAAAAACAAAGAAGGAAGGATGATTCTGCTTCTCTCTTGGTCAAGTAGTTGCGATGTTACTAAGGTAGTTTGATTTAAGACTACTCTTTAAAAAAATCAAGCATAAAAAAGCAGATTATTTTTCTTCTAAGTGGGACTTGGTCAAATATGAGAAATGTCCATTGTTCTGGCTCATCATTTCTAGACCCCAGTGGAGAAGAAAGGACAGTATCACAGTCTCAAGGAGAGTAGAAGGTTATGATTTCAGGTGGCTTTGGAGTTGGTGTGTTCAGGCAGCTTCATGGGTGTGCACCTAGGATTTGAACCCATGAACTTGTTTGGCAAGTGAAGCTCAGTGGGACAACAGAACATGCCCTGGAGGCCTGGAGCCCCAGATCACACGTGTCCTGCTTCTACTCCCTTCTTCCTCCTGGGGCAAGTTCTCCACTGCCTACTCCCCAGCCCTAAGCCTTTGCTTCCCCTATTTTCTTTCTTTCCACTCAGGCTTCATGACTTCAGTCACCTGGTAAGGGCTTGAGTGTAAGTGTAGGGAGTGCTGGGGTAAGGCAAGTACCCCACTCACCTCAAGGAAGAGCAAGACAGTGGCTGCTCCCCTTCACTCCAGGCTGGCAGATTTATAATGTATCTGACAGGTAATTGAGCATCTGCTTCTATCTCATCCTCTACCAGGTCTCAGTGAAGAAGTTACAATCTTTTGGGGGTCACCTGTCCTTTGTGGGTTGTGAGAAAGAGAGATTGACATCTGATTGGGCCCCTGCATTTTTATTTTGTGCCCTAAATTTATATAGGCCACTGTCTGTTTTCTGTTGCTATAAAAAAAAATCCCTGGAGTTGGGTACTTTATAAAGTCAAGAGGTTTATTTAGCTCTCAGTTTTGGAGACTTAAACTCCAAGATCTGGTAGTCCCATCATTCAGCCTCTGGTGAGGGCCTCCCTGGCTGCATTCTGACATGATGGATGGCATCATGGTGGAAACACATGCAAGAGGAGAGCGTGACCACATGGCAAGACAGAAAGCAAGAGGGAATCAGTGTCCAGACTTGCTCTTTCTATGATAACTCACTCTTGCTGGAACTCACTGGGGTTAATCCCTTTCCAAGGCAGTGTCCCTCACGACCTAACTGCAATCCAGTACGATCATCTCTTAAGGGTTCCATCACCCCAACAACATCACACTGGGGACCAAGCTACCAGCACATGAACCCTTGCAGGTCACATGCAAACCATGTCCAAAACACAGCAGCCACCTGGGTATGTTAGCCAATGACACTAAAGTGTCAATGGAAGTATTCTAACTCATGACTAGCACAACCTAGAAATAGAACTGCTATCTCATATAATAATTCTGTCTTTAGTTTTGAGGGCCCTCCATACTGTTTTCCACAACAGTTGTATCATTGTACATTCCTACCAACAATGTGCAAAAGTTCCAATTTCTATTCTCATTAACACTTGCTATTGTGTGTGTGTGTGTGTGTGTGTGTGTGTGTATTCATAGTGACCATCCTATTGAGTGTGTGCTAATATCTCATGGTAATTTTGATTTGCATTTTCCAAATGACTAAAAGATGCTAAGCAAAAAAAAAAAAAAAAAAAAAAAAAGATATTAAGCTTCTTTTCAGGTGCTTATTGGCTTATTGGCTTATATATGTACTATTTGGGGAAATGCCTATTCAAGTTATTTGTCATTTTTTATTACTTGTGTGTGTGTGTAGAGAGCAGTACTGGGGATTGAACCAAGTTTGCTCTACCACTGAGCTACACTCCATCCCTTTTTAATATTTTTTTATTTTGAGATAGGTTCTTGCTAGGTTGCCCAGACTAGCCTTGAACTTGTGATATTTCTGACTTAGCCTCACAAATATTAAGATTACAAGTGTGTGCTGCCACGCTTGGCCCTTTATCCATTTTCTAATTGAGATATTTGGTTTTTGTTGTTGTTATTAAGTTGTAGAAGTTCTATATTCTAGATATTAATCCCTTAGTATATGATTTTTAATTATTTTATACCCTTCTGTAAATTGCCTTTTCACTCTGTTGATTATTTCCTTTGGCTGAACGAAAGTTAAGTTTGATGTGGTCCCACTTGTCTATCTTTTTATTTTGTTGACTGTGATTTGGTGTCATATCCAAAAAATCATTGCCTAATCCTGTATCCTGAAGCTTTTCCGTATGGTTTCTTCTAGCTTTAGCTTTAGTTTCAAGTGTTTAATCATCCTCAGTTAATTTTTGTATATTAGTGTAAGGTAAGTATCCATGCTCATTTTTTGCACGTGGATTTCCAGTTTTGTTTTCTTTCTTTCTTTCTTTCTTTCTTTCTTTCTTTATTTATTTATTTTTGTGGTACTGGAGATTAAATTCAGGGGCATTCTACCTTCGAGCTGTACCCCCAGCCCTATTTTTTATTCTTTATTTTGAAACCAGATCTCACTAAGTTGTGGAGTGCCTCACTAGGTAGCTGAGGCTAGCCTCGAACCTGGATCCTCCGATTTCAGCCTCCCAAATGCTGGGATTACAAGCATGCACCACCAGGCCCGACTGATTTCCAGTTTTCTTATCTCCATTTGTTAAAGAGTTCTTTCTCTATTTTGTAGTCTTGACACTCTTGTTGATAATTATTTGCCCATATATGCAAGGGCTTATTTCTGCATTCTCTATTGGGTTCCACTCATTTGTCTGTCATTATAGCACTCTACTACCATCACAATTACTATTGATTTGCAACATGCTTTGAAATCAGGGAGTGGGAGGCCTCCGACTTTGTTCTTCTTCAAGATTCTTTTGGCTATTCAGGCTCCCTTGAGATCCCATATAATTTTTAGAATAGTTTTTTTCCCCCTATTTCTTAAAAAATGCTGTTGAGATTTTGATATGGAGTATGTTGAATCTATAGATTGCTTTGGATCCACAAATCACTTTTAAAAAACATAACTATTCACAAAGTAGTGTGCATGAAAACCTGGAAAAATCTGAATAAGGTAGATGATTATATCAACATCAATTGATTGAAGTATTATACTATAGTTAGGGTAAATGTTATGACATGGTTGAGGGAGAGCAGGGTGAAGGGTATACAAGATCTCTCTGTATTATTATTTCTTACAATTTATGTGACTTATAATTATCTCAAAATAAAAAGTTGAAAAAAAAACCCATACAGCTAAAAGTCAGTCACATGCTATCATTTCAAACATACCATTAGCATCTAAATGCAAAATGTTATATAGTAGTCACGCGGCTTTATATCTAAGACTAACCAGTCTTAACTTGCTGTAGGCAAGAAACTGGTTTTTGGTTTTAAAACTATGATTCCACTTCAGGCCCAAATTATTGGTATCCTTTAACATTCCAGGTCACGTGGATCCATTAAGCTTCAACTGTTGTAACAGGGATATTTGACTTTATTAGTTCTTCATTCACTCATCCATTTGATATATTTATGTACTGGGCACCCATAGGTGCCAGGTATTACACTGAACACTGGGGCTACAAAGATGAAACAAACAGGGATTGCCCTGGGCTTGAGGACAGTCTAGCCAAGAAAAGACAGGTAGACCCACAATTACCTTTACCATTACAATTATAATACACATGATGAATTCAAGGTAGAGGCAAGAGGAGGGCTCTGTGGGAGCGCAGCTGGCGTTGGGAAGTTGGGGTGGGAATCTCAAGTAAGTCTTCCTAGAGGAGATG
>PVLC010004834.1:0-37144 GCA_004027655.1 Graphiurus murinus | reverse complement strand
GGCTGAAGAGAGCTAGGTTGGAGTAGATGGGGCACTGTTGATTTTCTATTGCTATGGCCCAAAGTCCCAGTGAACCCCCAGTATCTTATGGAGGGAAAATAAAATATTTGGAGCAATACTAGCCAGACACTACCTGTCTCTAAGTCTGCAATGGTAGCTTTGGCATTAGATTCTGCCCTGCTCAGTCCCCAGAACATTGATTTCCCTCCCGTCGTTAAAAACCCTTCCAGGATGTGTGAGAAACTTCTTCCCTCTTGAATGGCTGACTGAACAAATTTAACGGAGGTTGTTACCCACTGAGTTTGGTATCAAAGCTCTGAGGTCCAGTTCTCTTTGAGTGTTTGCTTTCATCTGGAATCTCTCGCCCCTGCCCTCTTTGCTGTCCTTGTCACACAATATCAAACAGCTGGAGTCTGGGCAGCGCCAGAATCCAAGTTTCTCAGCCTAACACATGGGGGTGGGGGGGAGAACAGATGGAGGGAGTTGTGGAAGGGGGGTTCATGTAGGACGAAATGGGGGCTGTGCTAGCTTCAGAGAATCCGATATCTTGAAAAAGTGGTCTCAAGTGGAACTGATCGTCAACAGACAGATTTTATTTGCCTGGGGCTTATGGAGTGTGCAAAGTCCAGCAGGCAGGAGGGGGCACAGAAATGGCTTTGGACTCCCCTCTTTTCCCTGTCTCTACCTCTGACTCAAATTTTTACTAACATAACTCTCTTTATTGCATGCCTACCAAGGGGTTACTAAAATATGTGTAAAAATGGGGAGGGTGCAGCAACAGATTAGTCAGAACAAGCACTAGCCATGAGCGGCTGGTGTGGTTACATCAGGCGACCTGCTTAGAGTCCTATACTGGAAGAGACACTTCACATGTACTAGTTATAATTTTCACAGGAGAAGAAACAGGTTCAGAAAGGTCAGGAATTCATCCAGGCTCACACAGCTCATTATATTGTTGTTGTTGTTATTATTATTATTAGTAGTAGTAGTATTATTAGTATTATTTGGGATTGGGGATTGAACTCAAGGGCATTCTACCTCCAAGCTACACCTTCAGACCTTTTTATTTTTTATTTTGACACTGGGCTTCACTAAGTTGCCGAGGTTGGCCTCGAACCTACCATCTTCCTGTTTCAGCCTCTCATGAACTAGGATTATAGGTGTGCCACTGTGCCCTGCTCATACAGCTTACTGGATTCAAGCCAGATTTGTCTTGATTCTAGAATGACCCCCCCACCCGCCCCTTTTTGTTGTATGTCATCCTCCCCCTGGGTACACCTGACTATAGGCAGTCTTGTGGGAACCTGGAAACTAATCCCTTAATCAACAGAACACATGTCCACCAACAGGAGTCCTGAATTGGCAGCCCAGGGCTAGAGAAGTCAGTCCCAGTCAGCTCAACTTGTATGAGGAATAGGTGGCATTGTGCCAGGCTCACCTGTAATTCTGCTTGAACCTTGCAATTTAGACTTAAATTATATGCTGCCTTGCATTGGTTACTAATTGTTGCATAGGTCAGTCTTAAACTTTCATTCATGCTTCATTCAGTCAACAAATATTTAGAGCGACCAGCACATTCCTTGTCCAGTGGCCCTTATGGTACCCAATGTGGAGAGATAGGCCAGTTCAGATAACTATTAAGTGGCCTGCTATAGAACAAATGAGGGCTGATTTTACTAATTCTAAATTAATGGGCTAAGTTATGCATGTATTTTGAAAATGTATTGAGGTGCTACCTTAATTAATAAAAAACATTTTATATTCAACAGCTAGAATTTTAAACTATGAAGGTAGGTTCATGAATATTTTATTTCTAGTGCCTCTTATCGAGACAAAACATCTTTATTCAAACATTAGCTTTGAAAATAGGAATGTATACAAAGGCCAATTTACTAATTACTGTTAGTAGTGTGAATTTTAGTATCTAGCCTTTAATCTTAACTCATACATCAGATCTGTATTCTCTTACGGTATACAGTCCTTAGACTCTTATATTAGTTACAATTAGTAAGTTACCTTAGCTCTTTGAATGCACTTGGATGCTTCTTTAAAAAAAAGCAACAGCACTCCTTGGAAAACCCATAAAAGATTTCTTTATGGCTTGCCAAAATTCAGGCATCTTCTAAATGTGCTGTCCTTATTCCAGGAAGTAACCTATTACTCATGAAACAGTTGTGAGAAAATAGTGTGTTGCACTGTTTGGAATTAGCATCACCATTTAGTTGTGGGAGATCTTAGGCAAGTTACATAATTTTGCTTATCTGTAAAATGGAGATAATTGAATCTACATCAAAGGATTGCTGTGGGGATTCAAAACTGAACATATACACAGAATCCAGCGCAGAGGCTGGGAGAGGAAAATGTTCAATAACCCTTAGCTTATTTCTCAGAGGGTGGTTGGAAAGGTTAAATAAGATCATAACTATCACCGAGTTCACGTAGTAAACAGTCATTGTTGAACTCCTCCCTCTTGAGAGTTGTCTCCACTACAGTGAATACCTGGACATTGTTTTCTTTATCTGTTGAGTGCAGTCATCCAAACTGGGGAATTCCATTGAGTCTCCACTTGGGACTTGTGTTTAATGATCTCATTGTTGCTTTTGATTAAAATAATTCAAGAAGTTGGACCTGGTGGCACACACCTGTAGTATCAGTACTTGGGAGGCTGAGACAGGAGGATCATAGGTTTGAGGCCAGCCTCAGCAACTCATTGAAACTTTTAGTAACTTAGTAAGATTCTGTTTCAAAATGAAAAATAGTTAAGAGCTATAGATGTAGCTTAGAGGTTGGGTGCCCCTCAGTTCAATCCCCAGCACTTAAAATAATTCAAGAGATGCAAAAATGTACATGGGAGGACAAATTTGTGACACCAACCAAAAGCCTTTAAAATATTATATACTATTCACTGATCAAAAACTGACTCAGGGGAATTAACCCTTAGGAAACAATCAGAATCATAAAGATTTATGATAAGATGTTTAGTCAATTGCAAGACAGGACAATAATAAAAATAAAAATGATTCATATATATGGCATAGAATAATGATTGAATAATCTCCTTCTTTGATTAAATAGGATGCAACCTTTACAGTCATACTTTGAAGAAGATTCAATGACACAGAGAAAATAATCACATTAAAATGCTAAACTTACAAAGAAACCTGTATTTACAATGAACCCAATTTTGCAAAATATGGAAGTACCAGATAAGTCAATGAAAAAATTTGCTTCTGCTTGAATTACCAAAAGTAGAGGAAAAAAAAATAGTGAAAATATAGAATAAACACGTCCCATTTATTTGCCCTTTAACTCTCTTCCAATTATGATTCAATTAGGCTCATGTACTCAGTGTAGATAAAATATGTATTTGTACTGATGAGAAACAAAAACGAGGAAAATATTGGCTACATGACAACACTACTATGTTACCAGTATGATCTTTGGCTATAAGGTTTAATGGAGTTTTCCTCCTTCTTTGTGTTTTTCTATATTCTCTAAATTATCTTCAGTGCACATATTTTATAATCAGGAGTATGGATTTGTATTAAAACAGAGAAAATCAACTCCCTTTTCTTCTTTGTCTACAACCTTAGACACTTTCTCAGTACAATCTTCTCTAAACACCTTTTACAACCAAGGTGATCCCTGATTGTATATATACCTGTGGAGTGTCTACAGCATACTAACAAGAGTGACATCTTTTCCTGTTACTTACTGGATTTTTTCCATTCCATTCTGTATGGCCTAATAAAAAGGGTGACTTGTATAGACCCATTCTCCCCCTCACCCACCCTTCCAGCATAATGAATCCACATACTGATCATTTCCATACTAATTGCTTCCTTCTCCACGGATGCCCATAGCCCCCCAAAATCAAGAGGTCGGAGGTGAACCACCATTCATAGAATGAAGAGTAGCAAAAAGCACCTCACTCAGCCCAGCCTCCATCTAACTGTTTTGAGACGGCTGTGGTGCTGTTATGGGGTGGGGTGGGTTAGGATAGGGAAAGTACTGGAAAGAGGAAGGGAGAAATGGGAAAGGAACACTCCAGGCCGAATAGAGTAGGGAGAAAGTTCAGAGATACCATGTGCTTTCAGCAGTATTAATAATAAACACAATCACATTAATACAAAGAGTCATACCAACAATAAACATGCCTGAAATGCCAACTGCATGCTCGATGCCAGAGCAGAATTAAGCACTCTCCATTAAGCTGTGATCTGCATTCTGGCCTGGCTGAGGGATGTTCGAGGCATCAGTCATTCTCCTGGCTAAGTAGTGTTGGCAAGAACCCAGGGCTATGTGGACCCAAAGGCCAGAGTGGAGTGCATGAAGAGGCCTAGGAGAAAGACCACGTGAAGGGGTGAGGGACATCTTTGAGGTATTGAGCAAAGAATCACATACCTAGGAATACAGAAGAATCAACTGGAAAACTTCATGCATCTTGTTCTCACTGGAGATTCACCATTGATGGTAGGAATGGTACTTGGAATCCAACTTTGAAAAACTGAATACTCTGCCTGGGGATTCGGGGAGAGGGGATGTTTTCACTAGAGTGAAAGATTGGCTACCTCACTCTCTTGGGAAATCAAGAATTACCTACCCAGGGTGATTCCCAGGCCTTGTAGTCCTGAATTGCGCCTCAGAAGAACAGTGAGAAGGTGGGAGCTGACATTACTAAGCACAGGGGAAAAAGTAAGTATTTAAAAATGTTTTTGGAGACCGTGGAGGATTAAAAGATGAAAATGGGTGTGGCAGGTGGGGTGGGGAGGTAGAGGAAAGGCGAATGTAGACAGGAGGTTCAAAGAGGGGATCCAGAGTCTTCATCTTCTTGTTGAAAATGGGCCATCTGAGTGGATCCATTCTGCCACATGCCCAAGAATCTAGGCACACAGAGCCGAAAGCACCAAATAAATCAATGCAAACACCGGCTCCTACCTGACCGAACAAACACAGGAGAAAAAAATCATGCAGAATACAGAATGGAATACATTTTAGTTGCCTTTTTAGACATCTTTTGGTTTAGATTCAAATTAGAATCAAACGCTCAGCATAGAAAAAAAATACGTATTTTTACTGATGAGAACACAAACCACAGAAAACAAAACCATGGCCCAGAAAGTCACACAGTGGCCTCTGGATTCCCAGTGCCACAATGCTGCCACGGAGGGGAGGCAGCACGTCCATTCATTGGGCTCTTGGCCTGCCTCACCGCTGCAAGAACAGCTTCCTCTCCTCCACCTTGGCACACAACCTGGGCCTCTTGGAACAAGTGCTTAACTCTTCCTGGTCTTGTTTATTTTTCAGCTGCAGCATGGGAGCATGAGATAACAACCTATGAAACAAAACTTCATCCTCCAACTAAGGAGACCCAACCTGCCACCAACTCAGCATTTACTCTGGAAAGGTGGGTTGTTTTTTCATTTTTCTTTATTTATTTTTTATTAATTGGTGCATTGTAATCATACATCTTTGTTAGGTACAAGCTGATAAAGGCATATATGCGCACATTTCTCACTTAACCCCTTTGTTTTTTGTTTTGTTTTGTTGTTGTTTTTTAAAATGTGGCCCTGGACCCACAGCATCAGCATCACCTAAGAATTAGAAAGGCAACTTCTCCCCAAGCCCAGATCTCCAGAATCAGAAACTGGACCTGAGGCCTGGCACTCTGCATTGTGAACATTCTAGCAAGTTCTGCTGCAGTCGGAATTTGAGAACTACTACAGCCTCCCTGTTTTCAGGGAGGAAACTGACATTTCTCCTTGGCCCCTTGTTCTGGCGGCTGCATCCTGGGATGATGAATGGAGGTCAGCGCGCTGTCAACAGAGGGGGGGACTCCGCAAACCCTCAGCCACCGAGGGGGTCGGGGGAGGCCACTCTGGGGCTTCCCAAGAGGCGACTGGCTTCCTGGCCATTTTCTCCACTGCCCTGCCCCACATTTTGGGGGGTTGGGGGAAGGTAGAGGGTTTAATAACAGTAAGTTTGCTTTGTACTAATTTATCCCGGAGTTTGATTGCAGAATGAAGAAGACAAATGAGATGTGGGTGCCAGAAAAGGGGGTAGGGGAGAGGAGACCGGGCCACAGGATGGAAGGATAGTGACCTCCAGAAGAAAGGTCCAAGGTGACAGTAAAAAGGGTTCAGGGAGCCCCTGGGGTGGGAGGAAGACACTGTACAGTGCCTTGGGTATGGGAAAGAAAAAGAACGTGGAGAGCCCGAGTCTGAGGCGCAGCAGAAAGTAGGTGTTAGGAGAAAAACCGCCCTAGAGTTTGGGGGACTGAGTGGATTTCTTTTTTTTTTTTTTTTTACAGCTTCCTTTCCAAGACTTTTTCTTTGCTCCGTTTCGCTCCTCCCCCTCCTCCCCGCCTCCTTGGTTCCCCCTCCCCTCTTCGCGCGGTAATGGGAGGCTCCTAGGCAGGAGAAGCAAAAGAAGGAATTGTTTGCGAGTTCAGTCATCCAAAAAAGCTTCTTCCATATGGAGGGACCGGGTGCGCTGGGCGCGGCGTCCCCTGCCTTGTCCTGCTGCCGCCGCCGCCGCCGCCGCGGCCCCCGCTTCCTGCCGCAGGGACCCTGAGCCCTGGCTCGCGGGTGTCAGCAGCCGCGTACACACCACACACGCACACACACGCGCGCGCGCACACACTCACACACACACTCACACACACGCGCGCGCGCCCCCCTCCCCGGCCGGCAGCTCCGGCTCCCGGGTCCGGCTCCTTTGTTGCTCCCGCTGCGGCCGCTCTCCGGTGCCGAGTGTCCCCGGGTGTCACGGTGCGCGTTGTGAGTCCGTGCGGCGCGGCGCCGTGGGGCTCTCTCCGCGCTCACCACGCCGGCCCCCGGGCCCCGACTCGCCCTTCCCTGGCGCCAGCTGCACCAGAGGTGAGTCACATCGCTCAAGTTTGTTTCCTTTTCGTTAAAAGTTGTGTTTGCTGGTTGGTTCGGGGAGCGGAGGGGCGGGAGGCGGCCCCGGGCCGGGCGATGCGGGGCAGGGGGCTCGGCCAGGCGGGGCGCGCGGCGCAGGACCCCCAAGTGGCGCGGGGCGAGCCGCCGGGTCCCCCGCCAAGCCTGGCCCAGAGCGCCGCGCCTCGCTCGCTGCCCCGCATCTGGCTCCCTGGCCGGGTCGCGGCTCCCGGAAGCTTCTCCGGTGGGAGGAGGGCCCCGACAGCCTCCCAAAGTTACCCGGGAGGCTGACACCAGTGCCCGGCTCCCCGAGCCAGGCGCCGCCGACAACCCAGCACCGCGGGGGCCAGTGCGCACAGCAGCTCTGCGCCCGCTTGGCCTCTGCCGGGCGAGGTCATCTCCGTTGACGTTTTAGAAGGAAAATACTAAAATGAGGGGCTGAGCAGACCAAGAACTAAGCTGGCTCAGAAAAGCACCGCTAGCTGGAGGGGAAGAAGGGGCGAGAATGGTTTCCAGAGGTGTCTGTGGGGCTGGGGTATCGGTGTGAGGGTGTGTGTGTGTGTGTGTGTGTGTGTGTGCGCCTGAGCGTCCTCCTGGTGTTGTGTCTTGAGGAATTTGCTTGTGTAACTGTCTGAAAGTGGAGACATGACTCTTTGGGACAAGTGGGAGAGGGCTGTGAGGAGGGCGAGGAACTCAGGAAGAATTTTCTGCTGGGCTTTTATAGGGCTTCTTGACTTTCTGGGCCATAGGAGAACGGTGAGAAGTGGGAGTCAGAGCAAGCAGTTTAAAGAGTCCCAGAGATGGTTTTGTTTCCTTGTATTTTGGGGCTGGGGTGGCAGAGGCAGAGTCCCTTGAAACAAGAGTTGTGTTCCTCCAGAGATGTGGCAGTTAGAGCTAAGAATACCCAAACCACATGCCAGCAATCCCAAACAGGCACTTTCTGGGTGTGGTGGGGTGTTCTGCCACTCCCCCGCCCCATCTCTTCCTTGCAAGCTCAAATGAGTTTGCATAGGTTTTTGCCCCAGAGTTGCCTCTTAAATGGACTGAGTGAAAAGTACATTTTAGTGTCAGGCCCTTGTCCCACCTCCAAATGCCCTGTACCCAGCACACTTTTGTCGCAAGCACAGACCACTAAATGAATGTAGTTTTAAAAACTCTTTCAATGTGTAAACATTTCTGATTTATTCCACGACTGGGTCCCAAACAGGCATCACACTCCATGATGGTTTTTTCATGTGTTTGGTTACAGCCAATAAATCTATCTCCATTTTTTTTCTCAAGGGCAGCATAGAAAACACTAAAACACAGTCTTGTTGGACTGAGGTGGGGGCTAGGATGCCCATACATCTGGATGACCTGTTTTCTGAACTTAAAGTGAATCTGAGGCAAGAGGTTGGCCATTTTGAGGTGTGTAACAGGTTTCCCAGGAACATTTCTGAGGTCTTATAATTGGCACTTTTTAATGGTCTCATAATTGAGAGCCAGAGGGTTCCCAGGGTACTCTTGAAGCACCTTGGGGTCAGCGAGACAGAGGTGGGGTGGAACAGCAACGGTTATGATTTTCTTGCCAGATGAGTTTTGGGAGTGAGCGTATGCAAAGAGGTAGAAATGAAAGAAGTCAGAATTTCCGCCTATGCCTCCTTGCTGACAGCATCCGCCCCCATAGAGATTTATTACTCAGAATTTGGCCCTTTAGGAGGTTCGAAGCTATCTGCATCTATGAAGTCTGAGGATTGAGTACACAGACACTGCCCTTTTATCTTTTTTTTTTTTTTTTTTGTACTAGGGTTTGAACCTGGGGCATTCTACTTGAGAGCTATACTCTCAGCCCTTTTTAATTTTTATTTTTAAACAGGGTCTTACTAAGTTGCTGAGGCTCATCTCGAACCTGTGATTTTCCTGTCTCAGCCCAAGTACTCCTTTTTATCCTCTTTCAAGATATCTCAGCAGAGGGACATTGCAGGAGAAACTTCCCAGGCCACAGCCAGTTGTCTTTATTTGGGAGAGGAGGTTGATAGATGCCAGGATGGTAGGTCCTTTGACCAGAACTAGGGAGGTAGTGGGGGGGGGTAGGGGGGATGGAGAGGATCCTCCTTAGTTGCCAATTGCTCAGCCAAATCATGATAAGGAGTGTCATTTATATTCCTTTCCATCCTCCAAATGGGTAGAGATTTTACTTTCTTTGAAGTGCTTTTCCAAGTGTTTGGCTGCTCTCTTCAGCAACTATCTGAGGTTTCCATGGCCTAAGGATAATGAGATTTTACTCATGAAATAATTCAGTTGACTTCTCCACGGACCCCTGGGGTTTAAGAAAGGAGGCAAGAAGTGAGCCTGGGGATCCTAATGTTCCAAGGGCCCCAGGGGGTCTGGGTTCCAATTTCAGCTGTCACTGATATGCTTAATGAATTGAGGGTTTATCTTTCTTTGCCTTTCAAACTGCAACTGAAAATCCATGTGCTCTAGATCATTTCTGTCCAGTACTTTGTGACCTCTGAATCAGAAAGTATTAACCTGGCACCACAAGATGTTATATACTGGAGTTTGCTTTCTTCCCTTCAAACTCGAAGCCCCCCTTTCTATCCGAGGATGAAATGGAAACTGGGTAGTGAGAGGAAAGACAGTGATATGTCCCATTTAGAAAGATTGATTTACTTTAGCATATGTGGTGCCTTGTCACCTCTGTACTTCAATTCAGCAAACATTGATGGGGTATCAGACACCAGGCTTGGAGCTTCCTTGTCTGGGGAGAGTACGTTTTCTTAGTCAAAGAGTGGTCCCCCCTCAATTTCATTTATCGCTCAAGCACCTATTGCTAATTACAAAAATGTTTTTAAAGTTACTTACAGCCCCATGTTATACATGACTTTTTTTTTTTCCCCATTCATGGACATATATACTTTTTATTTACATAGTTATGATAAGAGTAGATTCTTGTCATCAGGTAACCCTGAACTATCTCTACATTTTGATCAAAGACAAAGAAAAAAATATATCTATGTATCTATCTCCAGCCGATTTGCTATTAACGGGAAGGAGCCAAATCCTAAGACTACTCTCAGATAGAACTTTAACGTGCAATATTTTCGTAATTAATGAGCCTGAATCAAATATTTGGGATTTAAGAGTGGGATGGGAGAGGGTGTTTGTTTTAAATCTAAAAATCCATGTTTACAAAAAGCTTTCCTGGGGAAGATTTTTGCCTCCTGGGAGCCCTCTGGGCTGGTGGTGGGTAGAGAAGGGAAGGTGGAATGCAGGAAGGAGGGTTTAAAGGATCCATCGCCAGTGGTGCTGCCTGTAGGATTAGGTTGGAGCTCTGCCTCTGAATTCCATTCTCACCACCTCACTAATCTGCCCCTACAGCTCCCCAGCCCCTCTCAGTCTTTCCTGATCTTCTTTTTGCTATCCCACTATCTTTTCCATTCCTGCTACCACTGCTTGTCAATGCCCTCGGCCATCGCTGCTGACACACAGCTGGGCTCCTGCTGTCCACCTATCACCACTTCCCATTCTCCAGGAGACCCATAATCAAGTCACTACTCAGTTTTAAAATCCAAATTTCTCACCCCACTTTTTTTGGGGGGGGGGTGGGGAGGTACTGGGGATTGAGCACAGGGATGTTCTACTTCTGAGCTCTGAGCTAGCCCTTTTTATTTTCCATTTTGAAACAGGGTCTCACTAAATTTTCAAGACTGGCCTCCAATTTGTGATCCTCCTGTCTCAGCCTCCCAAGTCCTGGGATTACAGGCGTGTACCATGACACTTGGCTCTCAACCCTTTTATGTGCGACTTTATCCTGCTTTGTGGTAACACTGCTTCAATAGGAGCCTTCAGCTCCAGCCTGACCCTTGATTTTTGCTGAATTCATTCCTTTCTTGCTGCCTTATGGCCTTACACCCCTTCCCTAGAAGCCCACCTTATCATGTAAGAGGCCTGCTCGTAATGTGTTTTTAAGAAGTATTTGATGAAAATGTCTTACTGGATGCAAAGATAATGGCTTTGTAAAATGTAACCACAGTTCCTAATCCCATTGTTCATTTCAGTTCCAGCAGAGCCAGCCAGGTCACTGGACATTGGAGGAGGCCTGGGATCTTAGAAAATCCACTTTTTCTCTGTTTCCTTATTCACCAAAATGTATTAATACAGGATTACTGTGGTTTACAGCAGCACACCTTATAAAAAGCAGATACTTCAGAACTGTTTGTTTAGTTTGTTGTTAAAAAAAAAAAAATGAAACAATTCTCTCTTTTTCCTCAGTCCTGGAACAGGCTTCCTGAAACCTATGACCCATGAAGTCTTGTCAACGTTCATGCCATCTAAGACTAGGAGTGAAGAAGTAGAAATAGGTGAGGTTCTTGACTCCCAATGTGATATCTCTGGCCCATCAGGTCAGCCATTTTTTTCATGCTTTGTGTTAATCACTCGAAGATACAGTTTTTCTCCTCCTTTAGTACTCCAAGAATACGGCTTGGAGTAGAATATGGACCAAAGTTTAAGTTGGGTCTAGTGGCTCTTATACTCTTTTAGTCAAAGTCTGCAGTGACCATGTGAACCCCCTGGTCCTGGGGCAAAGGCTTTTAGAAATGTTGGATACAAATTGTTAACTATGAACTTTGGGTTCTAAGTTTGCTTTAGAAAAGTCCTGTTTAGCTTTGGGCGGGCAAAGCTGAGCATTTGTGTCTCTGTCAATGGTATTACAGCAAATGCTTTGCAGTGTGATGTGCCGGGCACTGTTTATCTCACAAAACCCAGAGCAATTCCACTTCTTCCCATCTGTTGGAAGAAAGCTAGGAAATAATTTCTCTTTTCCTAATGGTGAATTTGGCCTTATCTTCAAAGAAAGCTTTTGATGTGCGGGGCAGGATTATTGGGCAATAAGAGGAAATCTTAGCAGAGAGACCATAGTCAGTAATACACAGCCAACTTCATTCACTTGCCAGAGAAAATGTTGAGAAAGCCTCAACTAGTTCTCCTGGTTAGGAACAGGAAAATGCATAAGATGGGCAGGGTAAGTAGGGTTGAAGAAAAATAACTAGAAAGGAGCTGAGCAGTGGAAAGTATGGCAAAGGAATGTTATTCTTCTCCAAGATGAGTTTGGGCAACATTGGACAAGATGAGGGTGATGAAGTATATGTAGGTTGGAGCCTTCGTCTTTTCAACAGGTTTTTATTAAGTACACGCTGCATGCCTGGCACTGAGGCCTGGGCTGGCAGGGATGGATTGCGGAGCCCAAGACATCCAGAATTCTATGGCCAATGGGAAATGAAGAACAGTGCATGCAAATTCCAGTGTTAAAGTGTTTGCGATGGGTTAGTTAAGAAAAACTTCTTGACAGAGGAGAGACAGAGTCCCAGGCTGTCTTAAAGCCAGAGATGGGGCTGGCAGCACTGAATGTTCTTTTACTTCTGCCTTTAGGAGTTGTTCACTATTTTGCCCCTGAAAACTCATTTTTCCATAGAGAATAATAGGCTTAAATATTCTGGAGACATAAGATTTTAAAATCAGAGTACTGTTTGGGGTTCTGTTTTGTTTGAATTTTAGGAAACTTAAGACCTAGAATCTCTGCATTGAATGCATAATCTTAGAAATGTGGGTCTTGGACATGTTTCCAAAACCAGTTACTGAATAGCTTTCAGAAAGAACAGGAGAAACAGGGTGATTTCCTTTGCTTTCTCATTGATCAGATTTTAGCTGAGAATTCTAGAAACATGTATGAATTCAGCTCTTTGCCTTGCAATCCCATTTTCCCTTTGTTCTACTGGTTGTACTAGATTTGCCCGGCTCTGAAATCATTCCCAGAGTAGCAGGTGAGGGAAATTTTATTTTAGTGACATAAAAATTACTGGGCTTTCCAGTTGCCCAGAAACCTCCTGGGCTCCTGAAATGTAAACATTACACAAGATGGGAGCTACAGGTAGGAGAGAAAGGTGTGTGGACCAGGCTGGTCCCAGAAGCTCCCACCCAGAATGGGCTAGAATTCTATTCTGGAAGAGAGCCCTCCCCCACTTTTCCTGGTTCTGCCAAATCTTTTTTTTTTTCCCAGATTTGTTCAAGCCAAGTGCCTTTACTAGTCTGTACTTACCTGACATTACAATCCTAGCAGGTTTATTAGGTATGGGTCACAGTTAATTGGAGAGGAAAATTGGGGGGTTCTGGGTTTATTAGTTTTCTATGAAAGCAGACTCTGCTCTTAATTATTTCACGAACCATCTCTCCTACTTGACTGTCTTTCTGTTTTCTGCCTCATGGTTCTCACCCTGCCGTGGAGTTACTGTAGCAAATCCATCTTCTATAGCTCTGTCCAAGTGAAGGGCTGTATTAATGCTATCAGTCAGCACAGTGCCTTATTTTACAAGCGAGACTGCATACAGTCATGGAAATTCACAGCTATTTACCTCTGTCATGATGAATGGATGTTTTATAGAGAACGAGCTGTATAAAAATTTGCCTTATTACAGGCCAGAGCTCAATTCTTATGGATCATCCAGCATATAGGCCTCTGAACAATCACGTGCATCCCCTCCTTGAGACCTTTGGTGGTCTGCCGTCTGCAAAGGCTCTGAGCCAGCTCCAGGTGATCTGCCCAGTGTCAGGTGCTTTCTATTCTGTAGGCCTCTGTTGCAGAGGTGGAGGCTGGGAGTGTGGCCCCTTTAGCTTTTCTGGACCATGGCAGCTTGCCAGCAAGTTTCAGTGGGTGGTCTTTGACGATGAAAGAAGGGGGTGGGGGCAGGGGAGCTTAGCTCTCCTCCCCAAAGGAGAACAACAAGGTGGCTTTCTGTAGGTGGGCTTCACACTGGTGACCAATCCTCTGGTCACCGACACACCATGCATGTCTTGATTGTGGGTAAAAAGAACTGAACAGGTTGCATGAAGGTGGTATTGTGATGGGGTTAATTTTCGTTCCTCTGATTTTACAAATAAAGCCTTGTGTTTAAGTGACAAGCTTCCTCCTCAAGAGGATAAGCATGCAAGAGCAGCAGGTACCCTTCATCATGAGAGGCAGGAGAGATTGTTCTTACATGTCAGACAGAAGCAAACCTCCTAGTACAGCCTCTCACCCCACTGCTAAGGGAATCAGCATGGACCAGGAGCACAGGCTGAGATCCGCTCATTTCAGTGCCAAAGAGGCAGTGCTGCCTGCCCCTGCCTCCTTCCAGTGGCGGGGAAACTGATAGCTGCCATTTAGTGAGCACCTACTGACATTATCCCTGCCATCCCCAGTGGTCCATGAAGATGGACATTTTCCTATTCTGCAAATAAAGAACTGAAGTGAAAATAACTTACAAATGGTGACTTGTACTAATCTTGCCACTGGTTAAGTGGCAGAGCCAAGATTTCATTGCAGATCCACTGAGTCCAAAACTACAACTGTTCTCTGTTTTTCAGGGGTGAGAAAAAAAGCCCAGATAATTTCTCCCCCAAAGCACAGTCACTTTAGCTTGGGAGAGCTGTTTCTTTTGCAACTAACTGCACTGCATGCAAGAGGCAGGTGGGGGCCTTTAAGAGACGTGCCTTAAGCAACATGGATATAAAACTGGGACCACAAGTGGAATGTTTAGAATGGCTCAGAAGTAGCAGCACCAGGGAAGCCAGCTGTTTGGCACAGCTGGTGTCAGACTTTGCAAGCCATGGAGAGAACCACCTCCATCTTGGGTTTCATTTCAGAACATTTCTCTTGATATTTTCTTCTCCTTCCCCGAGACATTGACTCGGGTGTCCTGAATCTCTCAATGCCAGATGTATCCATTTGTGCCTAGGATTTCTGCAAGTCTGATCAAGCAGGTCCTCCATGCCCTCAGTGAGGTGAGGGGAGAAGGTGTTTGGCCCGGCAGATACTTTTACCGGTCAGGAGAAGTGGCAGCTTGTACAGAAAAATAGCCTGGGGAAGGAAGTAGCAGCTTTGACAGACAGGTAACTGACAGGAGATGCTGCCTTGCAGGCAAATACTCACAGGGCAACAGCAGAAAGAATTCGACAGGCAGATACCTGCCAGAGCGCGCTGCACCCCCCTTCCTGCTGGCTTAGAAGAGGGGTGGAGGTTTGGCTGCAGAAGACATGGAGTTGCCCTTGTTCCTCATTTTTCTTTAACATATGTGGAAAGCCTAAAGCCAGGATGCTCTGGATGTGGGGAGACACAAGTTTAAAATCTAACGATGTGATGGAGGGGAAGTTGCAGGGACACCACGTGCCTTCGTTGCTCTGTCCTTCGAGCAGCCTCCTCAGAGCACCATGAGGATGCAGGGAAGTGGCACAAGGAGTCACTATGATTGAAAATGTTCCTGCTCGCCTCAAAACCAAAGCTCTCTGACATCTGTGCTCATCTGCCAGGAGTTGAGGGATGAGAAATTCTAGGGAACTGGCTGGAGGTCAGTGTTTGCACAGGGATGCCGCAGGAACCTGGATAGGAGGCCATTGGTCATGTTGCCAGAAACCCCCTGGATCCTTCCAGGTCAGCGTTCTCTCCCTCACTCATGAGAAAAGATGACGAAGGGTCTCAGGGTCAGGTGGAAGTTGGGAAGGAAAAGAATTCCTGGCAACAGGATTCTCGGTTGCATCCTTGCATGAGAGAGGAGGGATGTAAGGAGTCTAGGATGTTTCTGGAAGATCTTGTTCCACAGGAGAGAAGTCTGCAGTGAATCATAGGAAAATGAAGGTGAAGTGCTGGGGAAAGATGGTTTGCAGGAGGGAGCCGTGTTTCTGGGGACACTGTCTGGATGGAGAGTATGTGGCATACTGGCTAAGGGGGGACTTTGGAAATAGACTAGCCTGAGTTTCAATCCTGGCTTTGCCAATACCTAGGTGTGCATCCCTGGGCAAGTTACATAAACTCTAAGATGCCAGTTTCTTAAGGTTGTTGCAAAAAGAAAGCAAGGTAATCCATAGAAAGCACATGAAATGCATGGGAGCAATCAATGCATAATAGCTGTTGTTATTAGGAAAGGAAACAGGGGCAGAGTGACAGGAGGGCTCTTGTAGGGCTGGGCAGCTAGAGGATAAGTGGGTAGGATGCTGATGGAGCCTCTGCTGGCTCCAGGTCTGCTGAGGGAAAAGGAATGAGGAGGGAGAGAAAGAGGATCACACAGTTGGGCCAGACCTGTTCACTGGGCAGGTAACCCCCTCCCCCAGCCTTCCTGTCTGCTGCTACTTCAACTCAGCATATCCCATCCTACCAGTTATGCCAAAAATCTCAGGATCATCAATGACTCCTCTTTCTCTCATATTCTATTTTATTTCTGTTTTACTTATTGTGGTGCTAGGGATCGAACCCAGGACCTTACACATGCTTGGCAAACAGTCTACCAATGAACTACACCCCCAGCCCTCATACTCTGTTTTAAATTGGCAAATAAGCCTGGCTTTACCTCAAATGTTTGTAGAGTCCTGTGGCTTCTCACCATCCTAGTCTTTCATTAAGCTTTCTGACCTGGACTCTGAAGGTCGTTTGTCAGCTCCCTCCCTCATTTCAATGGCCCTGGTCACCCTTTATTACATAGCACTTCCATCCTTGCTTTCTCTCCTTTCAACTTAATCTATATTTCCCCAACATTTTCACCTCTTGAAATATATCTATTCATTTGCATATTGCCTGCTTCCCTGGTAGAAGGAAGAAAGATCCATGAGATCAGGGATCAGGGACTTTGCTTTGTTCCTCACTGTCCTCCCAGTGCCTAGAAGAGAATCTGGTGCTTTAAGAAAAAAAAAAAAATTCTAAATGCAGAACTCACCTGAATCTCTAAAAGAATGTCATAAGAGTTTCAAGCAAAATGAAACCATCTGTCCTTGTATCTACAGGTCCACATTTGTGGATTCAATCAACCACGGATAGAAAATGTTTTTTGAAAATTGTGTCTGTATTAAACATATAAAGACTCTTTTTTTTTTCTTGTCACACTTACCTAAATCACAGTATAACAACTATTTACATAGCATTTACATTGTATAAAGTATATTTATGTAGCATTTACATTGTGTGTTGTGTAAGGTAAGGTGACTGAAAGTATATGGGAACATTGTGTTAAATTGCACGCAAATATTATGACACCATTTTTATAAGGTGTTTGAGCATCAGTGGATTTTAGTATCCTCAAGGGTAAATTGGAACCAAATCCCGACAAATATCGAGGACAAGTATAATTACACATCGACTTGTACAGGAAAATGCCTTCTTGAGTATGAGGAACAGAGAGGAGAGCTGCTGAGCATTCTAATAACAGGAGACTGCTTTCGAAAAGCCAGGCAGCAGTGTGCCAGGCCACAGCAGAGAGAGCCCAGTTCCTTCCCTCTTCCTTAAGGTGACCGACTTCAGGTGTCCGCGGGTATGCTGATTGTGCCATCTGCAAGGGGAATATAAGAATGGATGTCCTTGCTGTGTGTGGGGGCTCATGCCTGTAATCCCAGAACTTGGGAGGCTGAAACAGGAGGATCACAGGTTTGAGACCAGTCTCAACAATTTAGCAAAACCCTCAGCAACTTAGTAAGACCCTGCCCCAAAATAAAAAATAAAAAGAGCTAGCTCAGAGGTAGACTATCCCTGGATTCAATCCCAGGTGTGTGTGTGTGTGTGTGTGTGTGTGTGTGTGTGTGTGTGTGTGTGTGTGTAAAAGGCGCAAGACTGGCCCTTCCCCTCTTTCTTGTTTTCTCACACGTGCATCCACTATGCCATTCACCATGAGTCCTTCACCAAAAGCCATACAAATGGGCTACATACACCCCAGCCCTTTCTTTATTTTGAAACAGGGTCTTGTTAGGTTGCTGCGAGTCTTGCTAAATTGCTGAGGCTGGCCTCAAACCTGTGATTCTCCTATCGTAGCCTCCCAAGTACTGGGATTACAGGTGTGTGTGCCACCACACCTGGCTTAAGTTAGTAAACTTTTTGAGCAGCTTTTTGTTTACATAAAAACTACATAGAGAGCAAAAAGTATACAGAGTTGCGATACCAAATTATCCCCATTATCTACCCCTGCCTATTTCCTTCTGTTGGTGTGATACATTTGTTATAATCGATGAGCCAATATTGACACATTATTATTAAATAAAGCTCATACATTAGGGTTCACTCTTTATATGGTACATTTTTTGGATTTTGACAAATACATGGTGGCATGTACCTACCATTACATAATCATATGGAATAACCTTCCTCTGTCTAAAACTTTCCTGCATTCCACCTATTCATCTCTCCTGCCCTTCCCACAAATTCCTGGCAATCCCTGATGGGCTTACTGTTCATAGTTTTGCCCTGCCCTTTTTGTGGTGGTACTGGAGATTGAACCCAACGGCATTCAACTTCTGAGCTAGACCCTGGCCCTTTTTATTTTGAAGCAGGGCTTCACTAAGTTTACAGCATGCTAGCCTTGAACCTGTGATCCTCCTGTCTTAGCCTCCTGAGTCCTGGGATAAAAAGGCACTGCAACCCTTAGTTTTGCCTTTTCCAGAACGTCAGATAGTTAGGATCACACCATATGTAGTCTTCAGCCTGGCTTTTACTCAGCAACCTTTTCTGTTTTAAACATGACTTTCTCTCCTTCCATGCCCCATACACCAGCACCATGCACCAGCACCATACACCATGCACCAACGGGTACAAGAGGTGGTGAAGGAGGGCCTCAAAGTCCAGGGCTGAGCCCTACAGGTCTGCAGAGCAGCCCCTTTATCAACTTCTGCTACCGGAGTTTCACCCAGGCTGGTAAACTGTCGGGAGCTGCCTGTGTTTGGGTTTCACATCTGGAAGTATCAGCTGTGCAGACCCTCCCGGCCCATTCCTGAACAGCAGACAGGAGGAGCACATGGGGCTGTTTGTTTTACTTACTTTGGGGCTGCGGCCGGCGTGGGGAAGTGCGTGTCCCCTGGGCAGGCCGTGCTCCTGCACGCTGGCTTCCGGCGGCAGGCCGCAGGTCCACAGCCTCTGAAGTCACTGTGTCTTGCGGAGCCCTGAGAGTGATGGAGCCCTGGGCCTGTTCTGTGGCCAGTAGAGAGGAAGACCAGTCGAGCACAAAGAGACGGAGGACAGTTTCCCTGCCAAAAGGCACTGTGTCAGCCTTGAAAACCAGGATTCCTTGAGAGTTGGAGGGCAGGAGCCCCACTGCTTAGGGGGTTCAGCAGTTGCTCTACAGGGAGGCTCTCTGGGTACAGATGATGACGACAGGCTTGATAATGGGAGCAGAAGGAGGGCCGCCTGCAACCCTGCTCCAGCTCTGGACCACATTTAGGGGAAAAGAAAGGGGGTGTACCTGGGGGATCCTGTGGCTCATCTGAACCAGCTGAAAAGTTCCAGGGCTGAGTAGAGCGAGTCTCAACCTAGGGAACAGGGATTTCAGGTTAGACCCTGGCTTCCAGTTCTGTTTGGAATGAGCAGAGAGCTGAAGCCAGCCAATACCTGCTCCTGTTGAAAGATGCCAGCCAGATGTGTCAGGGTTCCGAACAAAGGAGGAAGGAGCTAATGAGACACCTTGGAAAACCAACATTCGCACTATGGAAATTCTTTGTGAAAGATCCAAATCCATAGCACCCTCTCCTCTGGTTTTCTTCCCACCTCGCCCACTGTCACCCCGTGGCCTGCCCCCAGCTCAGTGAGAGCTTTGAGTCACCATTCAGTGCTCTCCCTAGTCCAGTGCAGACTAATAACCTGTCCCAGGCTGATCCCCTTGTGCTAATGCAATGCAGTGTTTAAAGTCCTTAAACTTTAGAGAAAAGTGCTCTACAGGCAAGCTGTTCTTCTTGCTTTTGCCATTAATTATAGCTTCAGGTGGAGCCTCCTGGCCCCAGCCTCACTCCAGAGTCTGGGGAGCTATCACGGTGATTACTGACCTTCTTGAGGCCTCGGCCCTTGTGTAGGGAGCCACACGAGTGTGGCACAGAAGGCAGCCTTCACCCTAAGCCCCCCTCCCCACATTCTATCCTTCTTCTCTGCTCGGTGAGTGCGTGAGAGCCCTGAGAAAGAAGCCCAGTATGAGCTGGGCGTGGTGGTGCACACTTGTAATCCCAGTACTTGGAAGGCTGAGACCAGAGGATCTGGGTTCGAGGCCAGCTTCAGCTACTTAGTAAGGCCCTCTGCAACTTAGTGAGAACCTGTTTTAAAATAAAGAATCAAAACTAGGACTGGAGATGTAGCTCAGAGATAGAATGCCTCTGGGTTCAATCTCCAGTACCAAAAAAAAAAAAAAAAGAAGCCCAGTCTAGCTTCTGTAGGGACCTGCCAGGGAGTGCGTCTATGACCAAGGGCTGCATTTTATGTTTCTTTTTTTTTTGCACTAGGGATTGAACCCAGAGGTATTCAACCTCCAAGCTACAACCCCAGCCACTTTATTATTTAATATTATATTAATAATTTAATATCAATAATATTAGTAACAATATTATTGACCCTCAGCTAAGTTGCTGAGGGTCTTGCTAGGTTGCTGAGTCTGGCCTCCTACCTGCAATCCTCCTGTCTCCAGCTCCCAAGTCCTGGGATTTTAGGTGTGTGGCACCACCCCTGACAGGGGCCACATTTTCTGAACCAAAAGACAAAATCATTTGTCAAAGCATTTTTTTTTTAAATGGTGTGTGTGTGTGTTGCGGGGGGGGGGGTCTCAGAAAGACTGATTTTATAAATATCTTGTGATATGCTAAAAATGCCTTTAAGCCGGGTACAATGGCACACTCCTGTAATCTCAGTATTTGGGAGGCTGATATGGGAGGATCACAGGTTTGAGGCCAGCACATGGTAATTTAGGGAGACCCTGTTTCAAAATAAAAATTAAAAGGGGGATGGGAATATAGCTCAGTGATAGAACGCCACTAGATTCAATCCCCAGAACCACACATACACACACAAAAATATATCGCCTTTAGCCTGATGTCCAGTGGGGCCATCCCAGAAACCACCCGATGGCATAGTCTCTGTTGTTGCCAGAGAGACAGTGTGGGCCTCATTCCTTGTGGGGAGCTTTGGCAAGTGCTGGCGGAAGGAAGTCTCTTCTGTGGTCTGGGTCCTGTTGAGTACTTTTTCTCCAGAGCCATCTGTAGAAATGGGGCCATGTTCCCAATTTTAATTCCCCTCCACCCCTTCTCCAGGAAAAAAAAAAAAAAGATAGTCCCCAAGGCAGTAGAAGAGGGAGGATCCTTAATAACTAAATTCCTCATGCTTTGAAAGTCAGGAAGTAAGCAGGAATTGTGTGACCAATTGAGACGGAATCCTGAGCAGGCAGAACTAATTTTTCCCACACGTGAAGTGAACCAAAATGCCTGTGCTAATGCCCCTGGTCTGGGTGGGGAAAAGGCAGTAAGACCTTGTTCTTTGCATCTCAGCCAAGCATGTTTCCTTGCCCCAGGCCGGGGGGCTTGGGCCTGGCTCCCTCATGTGAAGAGTGCCACCCACTAGAACTCAGGCTGCTCCCTGCAGCCAGTGCCTCTACAGTCACTCCAAGGCTTCCTACTGAACTGCAGCTGCTGAGCCAATGTGGAGCAGTAAGCCATGCCTGAGCACAGCACTTCATCCCTCTTCAGGCATTTACTGTGGCCCCAAAGACATTTGTAACCATCACAGAGTAGTCCTTCAGTGGGTGACTCAACAGGTGTTTATTGAATACTGCATCTACTTCCCTCAAAGCAGTTATATTCTAGTTTCTGAATATTTCCCAAAACCTTGAAGTGCATTATCCTTCAAAGAGTGCTTGGATTGGAGTAGGTTGTATCAGTCAGCTTTCTGTTGCTATAACAAAATGCCTGAAATAAACAAAAGAGGAAAGATTTATTTTGGCTTATGGTTTCAGTCCAGGATTGCTTGTCCTTGTCACTTTGAGCCTGTGGTGAGGCAGAATAGCTTGGTGGGAGCGTGTGGAGCAAAGCTGCTCACCCGATGGCAGCTGGGAAGCAAGAGGAGAGAGCAGAAGAGGCCAGTGTCCCACTGTCCCCTTCTAGGCCACGCCTCCATGACCTAATTTCCTCCCAGGAGGCCCCGCCTCTGAAAGGTTCCACCATTCCCAAGAGCACTCCAGCCTGGTGACCAAGCATTTAGCACATGGGCCTTTGGGGGACACTCAAGGTCCAAACTGGATGGTCATTTTTGTCATCATTGTCATCATCATATGATTATTCCTTAGGCCTGAGATGAGCTGCTGATTTATACATGTCTCCCAACATCCCACATTTTTGGAGAAATTGTTTATTTAAAGAGTTTTATCAATTGACACTTGGGATTGCAATCTAACTAAAACTCTTGCACAGCAAAAGAATCAACAGAATGAGGAGACAACAGAATGGGAGAATACACATGCCAGCTGTTCATCTGACAGAGGATTAATATGTAGATTATAGAGAGCACTGAAAAAAAAAAAAAAAGAACCAAGACTACTATACCATATAGCTTTCTCACGCTTAAATGGAGTCAGCACACAAAAGAGATACCTGCATACCCATGTTTATTGCAGCACTAGTCAAAGTAGCTAAAAAAATTAATAAGCCTATGTGCCTATCAACAAATGAGTGGATTAAAAATATCACACACACACACACACACACACACAATGGAGTATTATTCTGCCATAAAAAAAGAATAAAATTCTGTCATTTGCAGCAAGATGGATGTAACTGGAGGACATCATGTTACACAAAGTAAACCAGACATAGAAAGACATATATGGAAAGTGGGGGGAAGGAGGGGTCTGGGAAGGGTGCCAGAGGAGAAGGGGCAAGGGTGGAAGAAGCATGGTTGGATATGATCAATGCACGCTGTATGCTTTTATGGAGAAAAATCACACTGAGTCCCATTAATGGGTACAGCTAAAATGTGCTAATAAAGTTTTGTCACTTACAGTGTGTTTCAGGATTTGATAGGCAGAGAAGTGGAGGCCAGGGAAATGCACAGGCTCAGAACTCCAAATCGTTTGTTTCGCTGATGATCTTTCATCTGGACCTTGAGGCTTCTGACTTGGTTGGTTCTGCAGTCGGGAACAGAACAGCTTGCCAGTGCGGGATGTGTTGTTGAAGAGATCTTCTCAGAGTCCCAGGGCCAGCTCCTCCTGGATGGGAATGCCCCCATCAGGAAGCAGAGGGCACAGGAGAGAAAGCCAGTTCACGGGGTCTTTGAGCTTGGAGAATGAAGGAGATAGGCCCTCAGCGGCTGCTCTAGCTGAGTCCCCACATCAGGGGTGACACTGCCTCTTGGTTCAGAGACATCCAGAAGGTCAAAGAGCAGGTATGAGTCCCTGGGGATGTAGCTCAGTGGTACAGCGCTTGCCTACTATACATGACGCTGTAGGTTCACTCCCTAGCACCAAAAAGTAAAAAATAAAAAGGAGTCTGTCTACCTTTAACATTTTAGCCGGGTGCGATGATGCACGCTCACCTGCAATCCTAGTACTTGAGAGGCTGAGATAGGAGGATCACAGATTTGAGTCCTGCCTTTGCAACTTAGCAAGACATTGTTTAAAAAAAAGATTATATATGTATATTATATATATATATATATATATATAATATATATATATATATGCGTGTGTGTGTGTGTGTGTGTGTGTGTGTGTGTGTGTGTGTGCGCGCGCACACATATATATATAAAGGCTGGGGGTAGGACTCAGTGGAAGAGCACCCTTGGGTTCAATCTCCATTACCCTCTTCCACCAGAACCTAGGCACTCCCTCAAACTGGCCTGATAGTGCTATTTGCTTTGAGAGAATATTGGGTTGGAGAGGGAGATCCTGGAAGTTAGTGCAGATTTGGGAAGGTTTGAGAAGTCCTTGTTCTAGTTATCCTATTGGTAAAGAACAAGTTTTATAACTGAGAAACTCAAACATACATAAAAGCAGAAAGAAGAGTATCACGAACTCCCTATACCTGTAGGAAAGCTTTAATTTTATTTTTTCCCCTCTGGGGGTTTGCTATTTTTAGTCTATGAAACAAACTGACAACAGACAGACAATGTGAAAAAGAACATACAAAGTCATTACCTGCCTGAAAGCACAGGCGGATGAGACACAGAGAGGCAGGAGGGCTGAACCTTGTGTGGAGCTTAACAGAGGGACAAGGGCAAGGCTTCTGGGGGAAGGGAGGTGGCTCTGGAAGCTTGGGGGGAGGATGTGCACATCCTCCTGGGGTGTCTTACACAGACAAAGTCTCCCAGGTAACAGCCACCTGTGGTCATCTCTAATTCTGGGAAAAGTGTCAGACACCCAGTCTCTTCTTCCTGTGGAGAGACACTGGAGGTGGAGGAGAGGGACACCAGACAGAGAAGCCTGTGCCTGTATCTGATGGTTACAAATGTAGACAGCTGTATGTTGCTTTTTATACAAGGACAGCTTTTTAGAGCCATCCCTGTGTCTGTAGAAATCTGCCGTTTCTCTGAATAACCAACTCAAAATATGCCAGACACCTATTTGGGATGGGATATTATACTGTGCCACATGCCCATCACCCAAATTCAAATTATAAAGACAAAAACAAAGAATTTCCCCCAAAATATTACTTTGTCTTCATACTGTGTTCTGTGTGTGAGCTGGGATAAAGTGGGTGCACAGATGGTTCCTTTTACAAGAGGGCACGATTGCTGGGTGTGATGGCCGACACTTGTAATCTCAGTACTTGAGAGGCTGAGACAGGAGGATTGCAGGTTCGTGGCCAGCCTTAGCTACTTAGTGAGACCCTCCACAACTTAGTGAGACCCTTTTTCAAAAATGAAAAGGGTAAAAAAAAATAGGGCTGGGTGTGTAGTTTGGAGGTAGAATGCCCCTGGGTTCAACCCCCAATACTGCAACAAACAACAAAAAACAAAAGGGTGTGATCTTTTTTTCCCACTTCCTGTCAATAGAGCAAAAAGGAAAATCTGTCCACCCAGGGCACCAGGATTTTTGATTTGGGACTGTTTCTTGGTGCTCTGGGGTTTTTCTTTGTCTCATTAACAGAGGTTGAACTCTTGATGCAAACTTTACATTTGGATTTGCAGGGCTGAGTATATTTAAGAGAGAGAGAGAGAGAGAGAGAGAGAGAGAGAGAGAGAGAGAGAGAGTGTGTGTGTGTGTGTGTGTGTGTGTACTGGAGGATTGAACCTAGAGGCATTCTACCTCCAAGCTATACCCAGTACTTTTTTATTTTGAAAAAGGTTTCTCTAAGTTGTTGAGTCTGGCCTTGAACCTGTGATCCTCCTGTCTCAGCCTCCAAAGTACTGGAATCACAAGTGTATGCCACCATGCCAGCTAACTGGTGTTAAGTGTTTATTGACTTGTGAGGCAAGTCCAGGAGATAGTGCACTTCCATCTGGACAGGTCTGAGCAGTGTTGCAAGGGTGGGAGGGGGGCCTGATGATCTGAGAGCTGAATGGAGACTCATCCGGACCCTAGGGGACACTGAGTGGGGGACACTCTACACAAGGGACAGCCTCACAGTGCCTGGAAGGGAGCTTCTCTGTCTGCCCCAGATTCAGTCCTCCATCCCCAGGCCCTGGGGGAGGCGGGGCAGGATTGTGAGAAGGCTCTATCTAGATCTGTTTTACTGGGTGGCCATGGGCAACCTGCAAGCTGCCTGCACCACCAGGGCCAGCATGAGGTTCCAAGGACAGTTTAATTCTTTCGGAGTTGTCAAGGGGGGGAGGGGCAGGTGAGGAGTTGTCAAGGGGGAAGGGGGGAGGAGTTGTCAAGGGAGGGCACATGGATCTGATCCTACCTCTAACATCTACTCTGAGCCTTTCTGGAGCAGAGCTGAGTGGAAGGGCAGTTAAAGTGTAGGAAGTGGGGCTTGGGAGGCTGATCCAGAATCGTAGATTCATGGGCAGCCTCACCAACTCAGCAAGACCCTGTTTCAAAAAACAAAAAGGTTTAGGGGTGTCATTCAGAGGTAGAATGTTCCTGAGTTTAATGTCTAGTATTAAAATATAATAATAATAATAATAATAATAATAATAATAATAATAATAACAGGAAGTGGGGTGTTGGGGGGGTAGGAATAGATGCATTTCAAACATTTCCCTTCATCTCTGACCTCGGAGTCTACAAAAGGCAGAGACCTCAGACAGGGTGTGCCAACCCCACCACAGACCTGGGAGAAGTCTGCATTCTGACTTTCAGTAGCCAACCTGCCCCTCCTCCCCTCTGTGCCTAGTCATTTCCAGTTTAAACTTCCAGCCGAATCTTCTCCCATGCATGGTATGATATGTGTGTGTGTGTGTGTGTGTGTGTGTGTGTGTGTGTGTGTATTAACTTTTATTCTTGGCAGAAGTTAAGATACACAATGCATCTGGAAGGAAATGAAGGGGTCCGGGTGCATGTCATGCAGCCTCATTCCTGGAGTAGGAGGGACGGGCAGGGCTGGGGCTTCAAGGTAGGGTCGGGGGGTCACCTCCCCCTGTGCCAACTGGGAAGGCTGGAAGCCTTTAGGTTGTCAGTTGATTCCAGTAGAGCAAAAGCCCTGGGTTGACCTGCTCTTAAGTAGATGGGGTTACCTGTATGATAACCTGTGGCACTTCTTAGTGGCCTGAGAGCCTCTGGAGACTCTTCTTGCTTTGTCAAGGGAATTTTGCTGGCTCCATAGGCTTTGAAGTACAAGTTTTTGAATTTGCATATGCTTGGGAACCATGCCTTCTCAGCTAAGACCTCCTTGGTGCCATCACCTGCCTCCAAGCCCCCCAGAAGTAAGTGATGGTGGCCCCCGTAGCACTGGTGGCAGGGGGCTCAGAGATCTCCTTGATGCCTTGATGCTCAAAGGCTGTCTTGGTCCCCAAAGTAGGTCCTCCTTGTCATGGTGGCCTCTTTTTGGTTTTTTATTTCTATATGAAATGGAGACAACTAGGAATCTAAACATCTAAAAAAAAAATCTGGGGAAGCTGAGAGAAGCTTTTGAGGAAAACTTCTCTTCCTTAGAATGTAAGACAGCCAACTTATGGGATGAGAAATCTTTGTGAGATCACAAAGATTTATAATATAAATATATTATAATATATAAGGAACAGCTTTATGTAAAATTCTCAATTTGAACCATTGCATTCAATGCAACCAGGGCTTTTCTAGCAGACATTCTTTATTCAGATGGCCCCAAAATCCATGGCAGAGACACCTGCCCAGGGTCCTCAACATTGGCTGTGATGACAATTTGTGGGAAGAGTTTTGAAAATACAATGCCTAAGCTGGGTGCAGTGGCACACACCTGTAATCCCAGTACTTGGGAGGCTGAGACAACAGGATTGCAGGGTCAACGGCAGCCTCAGCAACATAATGAGACCGTCTTTTAAAATAAAATGGCTGGGGTGTAGTTTGAAGAGTTTCAATCTCTGAGAAAGGGAGAAAGGGAGAAAGGGAGGGAGAGAGGGAAATAGGGTGTCTAAGCCCCTCCTCCTGAGGCTCTGACTTTATTTGCCTGAGGTGCTGCCAAGAATTGCCATAGTTTAGAGTCCCAGATGAGTCTCCTTGCAGTCTGAATGGAGAACCTCAGATCTAACTCATTTTAAGAACAGAAGATGAGAGAGGATAGGTGGGGAAATGGGAAGAATATTGTCTCTTGGTACATGCTAGTGCATATAACTTGGACTCCAGACTCAATGTGCTACTACTGATTTTTGGATCGTATTTGATACTGCATCGGGTGGGTGCAGGGAACTTTCAGAAGTGCAGGTACTATGCATCTTCAGGAATTAAGATGTAGAGTATGCTGTGGGAATCACCAAAATAATTCTTCCTGAAACATGGTGGCCTGTGTGTGACTCCAACTGAGACATACTTTATTTCTGCCTTTCTCAGCTAGCCCTCTCTTTTTCCCTCCCTCTCTCTCTCCCTCCCTCCTTTCCTTCCTTCCTTCCTTCCTTCCCCTTTCTCTTTCTGTTGCATGTCTACTAGAGACTACCAAAGACACAAAAACTAGCAGCCAGGGGAGGCAGATAGCTCTGGCTTTGAATCCTTTAATCTAAGCCTCACTTGCTACATCTATAAAATGGGGATGAGAATACTGTCTACCTCCTCAAGAAGACACTTGTGTATTAACTCATTATCTTGTATATAGTAATTCAACAAGTGGTCAGATCATTTTCTTTGTTTTGTGGTAAGATGGACAGTCTCTTCTCTTTCTAAATAAATGCCTCAGTCACATATTATGACAAAACCTGGTTTACTGCATTCAATACATTTCTTTCTTTCTTTTTTTTTTTTTTCAGTACTGGGGATTGAACTCAGGGGCATTCTACCTCCGAGCTACACCCCCAGCCCTATTTTTTATTCTTTATTTTGAAACCGAGTCTCACTAAGTTGCGGAGTGCCTCACTAGGTAGCTGAGGCTGGTTGCGAACCCGGATCCTCCAGTCTCAGCCTCCTGAATGCTGGGATTACAAGCGTGCACCACCACGCCCGGCTCTCAATACATTTCAGTGACTTTAAATTGTTACAAACCAGTAGAAAATTAGTAATTTAGCAAGAAAATAGCTGTCTTTAAATGTTAATGTGCTCAACATGATAAGTTAAGCAAACTAAGCTCTGCATGATATATTTTATACAACTTACTAGACAAAGTAAAGGTTGCTAACACAAGTATTAAATGTGTTTCCACTTTTGTGCAGAATTCATGCCCATGTTGTGTGAAAGCAGCAAAATCCTGGAATTGAGGGAGATGTTTTTATAAGACAAAGGAGTTGAATGTTGGGATTTAACACAACTCTTTAGATGTGATAATGGGGGAAAGAGCAACATTTTATGGTTCAAGGGGGCTAGGGGCTATTTAGGAAATTGAAAGATAAATTATCAGTGATGACATGCTAATATTCTGGGGCAGCTGTTTTTTTTCATATTTGTATTTTTAGTTATAAAAGTGATACTATGTACCTACTATGAATATTTTTCTTGCTTTTATCCTCTCTCTCTCTTTTTTTTTTCTTTGTTTTGGGCTTTGGTTTTACTGCTGAGAGCCAATCCAGCTCCTTGTGGACATATGTGCTCTACCACTGAGCTACACCCCCAGCCCTACTTTTAATGTTTCGGAAGTGTTTAATGTAAAAAGTGAAAATCCCCTGACTTTCAGAGACAACTGATGTTAAAGTTTACATGTCTCCTGACCTTTTCCTATGACAATCCAAATAACTACACACTGCATATTCATATGTTAACTTAATTACAAAAATAGAATCATACTGTTTTGCAAGTCATTTTCAGAACACTCTCCAGGAACCTTTGAGGCCATCATTTCCAAAAGTGTATTTGTCAAAGTTCTCATCACTAATGGTACTCTGAGAAAGAAAAAAATGGTAGTGTCAAATGATTCCAAGCTCATGGTCAAGTAAATTCATGTTTGTGGTTACAAACTTCAGTGCCTGCTCTATCCCCTACTTGGTGATTCATACTGTATAATAGCATATTAAAGGTTCTAAAAGGGCCTGTAGTAAAGAAACCTGATTAGATTTTAAAACATAGAATTTCCCTAAATTACTTTTGGTTTAGCTCTGTAGCATATTTGAACATTTAGTAGGTTTGGGGGAGTATTGTCTTCAACATCCTCACTAACCCATCCCTCTGTCACTATCCTCCTACTACCCACCCATCTGTACATTGTGGGACAGGCAGGAAAACAACTCGTCTATCCATGTAATCCACCAGGTACTCACTGCACTGCTGCTGTGGCCAAGCACGATTATTGGTGCAGGGAATATAATAACAAGCAAGCTCTGCCCTCAAGGACTTTCACTATTTGCCTGCAGCATCATGATGCATTAGTCATACCCATGATGGATTGCTGTCTTGGTCTACACCTGGAAAGGCAGACCTCTGCAGGAGAGCCTCTCTGCAGGTGGAGAAGCCCGGGAGCAGGGGGCTAGCCTTCCCCGCCCCTCGCTCCTTCGCTTCATCCTGCTTCTCCAATTCCCCACACTCCGCTCCTGCTGTAAACAGTGGTGCCTGTTCCAGCTGGCGAGACTCCATGTGTTTGTTTTCTCTGCATGTGCCAACCTTGCAACAGGGCCACTGGGCTTCACAAGTTGGGGACAGCTGGCAGGGGCTGGGGTGGGGGCTTCCAGCAGAAGGCAGGGACTGACTGACAGACTGACTGGAGCATGCTTCAGATTTCCAGATAGGTATTTATTTAAGTTTGAGTTGGTTTAAAAGAGCTTTGTAATTGAGAAAGGAAAGATTAGGGGTGGGCTGGGGACTGAATGTGTATATTTGGGGGTCAGGAAGGTGGTGAAGAAAGTGGGTTTGTATGAAGTCAGATGGGGAAGAAAGTAAACTGTCATGATTCTAAAGCATATTTACCAGCTGGAGCTGGGGCTGGAGCTGTTGCTGTGTGTCTCTGTGCCTCTGTGTGTCTCTTTGAAGTAGAAGCTGCACGCGCCCAGGACAGGATGCTAGAGGAGCCATGGTTGGGCTGTCCAAACCCTTTAGATAATACCTAAAATACCAGGGATGAATCTGCAGCATGGACCAGACTAGTGTAAATATTCATAAAAATGACCCTAAAAGGAATTATTCAAATTTAATAGGTCACATAATTTGTTGGCCACCTACTTTATGCTGGTCATTATTCTAGATGTTTTACTAATGCCATCTGTGGTTCCTTTAGCATCCCCTTGTGAGACAGATTTTTTTTTTTTTTTTTTTTTTTGTGGTACTGGGGATTCTACCTATGAGCTACATCCCCAGCCCTATTATTTTATGATTTTTTAAAATTTTGAAATGATCTCACTAAGTTGTGGAGGACCTCACTAAATAGCTGAGGCTAGCGGCCATGAACATGTGATTCTCCAGTCTCTGCCTCCCAAGTACAGGGATTACAAGCATAGGCAACCATGCCCGACTTTGAAACAGATTTTGTTGTCCAATGCCCAACTGGTTCCTTTGTACATTCAGGGCCAGGGAACGTTCAGCAGGGAGGCTGTCCACGTCACAGTGCCTGATGTCTCCCGTCTCAGCACTACCGTCAGCAGCTCTGCCGTTTGACCCCCAGGCTTAGCTCTTCCTTTGAATGCTTCAGATTTCTGGAAGCATGCATGAGCCTGTTAGAGTCGGGGCGTGTGTGTGTGAGGGGTTAGGGTGATTTTGCCTGGCATCTGCTTGAGTCAGCCCCAGAATCAGACAGGTCAAGAAGCAGACTGATCCTCATTCAGTCCGGGTCACAGAACCTGAGACCTTTTTGGGTCACGTGGAGGGTGCAGGTGTGGGGCTGTGGCATTGGTAGCCTCCTCATGGTGAAGGAAGGACAGAAAATGACTTCGAGTGACAGCTTATCTTTGGGACTAGTGTTAATTACTCTGTTACCTAACAGAGTAAATCAAAGTCTTTCAACCTCCAAGGTTCCCTAAACGCCTCGCTTCTGCTACTAACAAAAACAGCTACCTCCTAGCTTGTGTAACCACAGTTCTCTCTCCTCTGCCATAGCCTTTCATCTTGATGTCTCAGGTCATTGTTGGTTCATTCAATGAGTGTTTGCTGAATATCTAGAGCAGTATTAGTGGTTCTGGTGCCCTTGTGAAAAGATCACCATTCTTGAGCCTTTGGTCTAGAGGACAGGTGAAGGTAAATAATTAAAAGCATGGAATGCTCTAGGGGTTGGCGATCTGGGTGTCTGATCACTGCCTGGCGGGCCACCTGACAGAGGTTAGGGTTAGGATTAGGGTTAGGGTATTTGGGCTGTGCCCATCAAAAGGAAACAAACTTCCCCAGGCTCTTCCTTTTACATTCTCCCCTTCAGCCTCCTCTTTTGTAAGCCCACTCCACCCACCCCATGCTTACATAGAACAGTGGGAAAGACCCATGCCCCGCCTGCCTCCATTAGTGAAAAGAACCACAGTGGAGCTCCCCAACCACACCACTGAGGGAGGCAGGAACAGGAGTGTCAATCACATTTCACTTTTCCCTGTTTTGCAGCTGAAGTCCCAACTGGGAGTTCATCAGATCCAAACTCCATGGACATGGTTAGGCCCAGAAAAGACCTCAGAGGTAGGAGGTCTTCACAGCTTAGCAGATATTCATTAAATACCAACCATGCATTAAGAAAGGAGACTATAAAGTAGTAAGTTCCAGTTCAGAGTGACAACTGTCAGTGTAGGTGATAAAGTTGAGGCTTAACCTCTAGTAGGCCCGGGCCTTTTTTCCTGCATTAACTGACAAACTTTGATGACTCTTTCAGGATGTGAAATAGGGGGTATTATACGATTTGTGAGAGAACTGACTCTGTGTGTGTGTGTGTGTGTGTGTGTGTGTGTGTGTGTATGTGTGTGTGTACACATGCAGGGGCACGCTTACACACTTCTATCATTCCTCTGATGCCTTTACTCACGGTTCTAGTTCCTGTACCTAATGATTAGTGAAATCCAGTTTATCTTGTGACTCATCTTCTTCTGAGGCCATGCTGATTTGAATTTTGGTGTAACAGAAAGCTGTTGTCAAAGCTGAATGTGGACTGGGTGTGAACCTCTTTGAAGACTAGAGGTTGTCTTGTTTTTCTCTGCGGCCCCCTCAGCCCTTTTGTATAGTATGTGGCACACAGTGGGTACCCAATGGCTTTGCTGAACTGAACTGAGCTCTGCCCAGTCACCACCCCAGGCCCTGAACCTCTTCAGGCCTGACTTGGAGCAGATCTGTCTGCTACTTTCAGCACAAACACTACACAAGAAGCCTTTGGTTTTCCTACTCCACTTCTGAGCCAAATCCCATTACGCTTCTGGATGATTTGGTGGATGCCTTCTCTCTGGGTCTCTGTGTGATGCAGGTTGAGCCTTGGTTTTCTCCTGCAGAATGTCCTGGAATAATACTACCCTGCCCTCCTTAGGACTCCACTGGTCTCAGTGGGCACTTCTGAGGGGATCAGCATTCCAGCCTTCCTCTGAGACTATATTCTCAGACTCAGTGTTGTTCAAGTGGGATCATTTCCCCTTTGTCCTGAGAGATAGGACTTTAAGCTCACAAGATCTGCCTTAAGTGCCATTCAAGTCCTGGCACTTAATGATGACCTGTGACCAGGGCTATACCCACACGGATCATGTAAACAATGGATTAAAATGCTAATAGAGTGACTGAAGAGGACACAGGAACATCTACCTCTAAACCTGCCTGGCTTTATTTATATACTTTTTTCATATTGTCTACCCAGGCTCTAAAACAATCCCTTTTAGCCAGGCAAGGTGGCACACGCCTGTAATCCCAGTACTTGGGAGGCTAAGATAGGAAGATCACAGGTCCAAGAATAGCCGTAGCAGCTAAGCAAGATACCATGATTGTTTCAAAATAAAAAATAAAATAAGGCTGGGGGTGTAGCTCAGAGGTAAAATTCCCTTGGGTTCAATCCCTAGTACCACAAACTAAGTAAATAAGTAAAAGAATTCCTTTCATGTTGGGTGTTTTGTCAATTCTGAGCACCAGAAGGTTTGGGAGTAGATGTTCCTGTGTCCTCTTCAGTCACTCTATTAGCATTTTAATCCATTGTTTACATGATCCGTGTGGGTATAGCCCTGGTCACAGGTCATAATCAGAAACAGATATGTAGGAAAGGAGCAGGTGGTTGTGTTGTGGCTGTGTGTATTTGCTGAGCTGAGGTCAGAGGTGAGCTCTTTTCTGGAGCAGGATTGGGAGCTGGGGAGCAGTTGTGGGTATGTTTTCTTTCCTGTAAACACTTCTCTATAACCTCTGATCCCAAATGACCTCTGGTCTGATGAGGATATTTTGCCCTTTCTCTCAAAACAAGTAGAGACACTATGGAGAAATTATGATCATTAGTGTCATTATCATCATCAAGAGTGCAGCCAGGGCTTAAGTGGAAGGTGGGGAGGCTATTAGCATAAGTGATGTTAAATGTTGACTAGTGTTGGGTGTAGACTGAGACATTAGAAACTCAACCTGGCCACAAACTTGGGAACACTACAATGTTCTCCATGGACTCTCCTTCCCATAGAGTCATTGTGAGGTTCTATAAGTCATACAGAATGTATTGTTGGGGTTTTTTTTTCCCCAAAGAAAGGCTATTTTTTTTTTTATCTTTGGATACATGTATATAGAGTAGGAAAGTCAGACTCTTGCATAGTTTTGTACAACCTATAACAAAAAAGCAGAGATATGTGTCATATGTTGTTAAAATGCAACACTTCTTTTGGCCCGACAGGACATTAATTGAAAAGCCCACCAGGTGGCAATGCCAGTGTGTGAAATTAGACCTCCAGTGACCCGCTTTCAGTTGAAAAGTTCATGACCCCCACTCTCCAAAATTACTGCATGATTGCTATGTGCCAGGCTGCACTAGCACATTATCTCATTAACTCTTTTTAGTAGCTCATCAAAGTACTCATTCTCGTCTTCATAAAGAATAAACTGAGGCTCAAAGAGATGAAGTAACTCACCCAAGGGCACCCTATATTAAGGGTAGTGGCAGAGCTCATACCTTGAACCCAAGACAGATTGTTCTTTGGTCCCTGAACCTGCTATGTTTTAACCTTGTCACTTAGTAGAAAAGTTTGGCCTATGACACAATCGAGATGGGCCCTAAAGTGTGTTAAGTGACAAAGTGTCAGAGAGAGTTTGGATAAGGTATTAAAATTGGGACAGTAGCACCCCCTGGGTGGTGAAGATAAAAAGTGATCATGGATATGAAACTCAGCATGGGGGTCAGAACATTCCCGGAGCTCAGTATATTTAGTTGACTTTCCCACATTTCTGTTCTCATCCCTCCTCCCCTCCTCGTGCTCTTGTCTTGAACTCCTCAGGCCTGAACCTGTCCTTCTCTTTCTGACTCAACAGCTTTCTGGTTTATTTCCCCTGCACACCCTTCTTGGCCAGCCTCCTTCCACCTGGCCTGAAGCTCAGGGCATGGCGATGGTGGTGCAGGCATGGTATCATCCTGGATTAGATTCCGCTGCAGCTCTAGCAGCTGCAATCTTAGATGGGTATTTATTTTGGGAGAAGAGATGGAAAGGAAAACAAAAGCTTCTGGGAATGGAGTAAGCCATTGGAGCATCTACAGGGGCACAGCCTCTGTCCTTAAAGAGCTTAGCACTCTGCTCTCTCCAGCAGGACCCACACCAACCAGAGACCTTTTGGTTATAAAAAATAAAGATCATAGTTATTGTCCTTTCTCTCAGAGAAATCCCAACGAGCGCCTACGATGTGCCAAGGTTTTCAAGGTGCCAGAGTTACTAAGATAAGTTGGATATATTCTGCCTTCCAGGAAGTTATAGTCTGGGTCAGGAGGAAGAGATACTCATGTTATAGCCAGGCACATGGTCAAAACTTCTGAATCATTGTGGAAGTGTTATATCAGGTATGCAGAGTGCTATGGAAACTAGAATGAGGGGCCACTCACTGGAGGCTTCACAAAGAAAGTGACATTTGAGGTAAGCTTTGAAAAACAAATGGGAGTTTCTTTGGAATGAAGGGAGAAGGGGGAAATGGTTCAGGTAGAAGGAATAGAGAGTGAAAATGTAGCTTGCCCAGATTTTAGGGTACGTGGGGCGGGGAGAAGGCAAAGAGTCACTGAAGGCCAAGTATAAAGAACCTGGAAGATTGTACAAAGGACTTTGATTTCTATTTAATCATTCTCAGCTGGGGAACTATGTGGGTTGTTCACTTGTTTCCTTTTTTTTTTTTTTTTTTAACTAAACTCAAAAGGGTTAAAAAGTCACTCATAATTCCTCTGCATTTTCTAATTGACTACACTTTTTTTTTAATGTGCTCTTCCAGGCCTCACCCAAATGCTCACTTGTCTTTTATATAATGGAATCTATATTCTTTTTCCCATCTTCAAACATTTTCACGTTGCCACTTGATCTTTATAATTACTATTTTTAATGACTGCATTATAGTCCATCAATTATTATGTCTTGATTTATGCACAGCATCATGGAAAAGTGAGAAGAATCAAGGGTTTTAGAATCAGGAGGGCTTGATTCAAGTCCTGATTCTGAGATTTACCGTGAGAGTCTGGAGGCTCATTCCATGGAAAAACCAGTGTCCAAGAGAGGAGTGTTAGGGAAAGAAAGGCTTTATTTAGTAGCCACAGAATGGAGAGAAGCTTTGGTTATAAATCATCTTTCAACTCTAGGAAATTGAGAGGTTACAGATGGAGGATAGGAATACTATGAGAGAGGGATAGACTAATCAACAGGATAATCATATCTTTTCTTGGAATAGGTGGAACTTCCAGGAACTCGAGTGTTACCTCTTTTCACTGTCTTGTGTTTTCAGTCATGGTGGCTGGTAGGTGTCTTTGGCCCCAAAAGGTGTTGGGGCGGGGAAAGTCTAGGCAGGTCGAGGTCAAGTTAACCCTATATTATAGTTTGAAACAAAACACTTCAACATGTTCAACAGGTCTTCGTTCAGTGCTGAGTAGAATCTGACCCAAAAGTTAAGACAACAAAAGAGACAGATACAATATGAAGACAGAGATGCCTTTTCATCCTACTCCAGTCACTCATGGGACAACTGTGAGCACAAGTGAAGTGAATGCTTTCAGCATAAGTGGCCTTCAGGTCCCTAAACAGTAACCTAGGCAGCTGTTATCATTATAACCCACCCATCAGAGGTATTATCTACAGCAAAGCCATTGGGAGACTAATGATGTATTACTCAGCTGTGTGACCTCCAAAATAAGTGATTTTTTAAGTCAACGAGAGCAAGCCAAGACAGAAGGTTTATTTAGATTTTTCCTTGGTAACACATATGATCCTAAACAAGATATTTAATCACCCTGAACTTCAGCATCCTCATCTATAAAAGAGGTTGAACATACACCTACCTTACAGAGCCATTGTGAGAATCTCAAGTCAAATGAATTATGATTATGTCCTATGGGAAGCACTTCCTCATTGAATGGTAGCTGCCCATTTATGGTTTACTGTTTGAGGTAGGCGAGTTTTAGCATATGTTTGTATACACAGGTCATTAATGGGTGTCCTCTTAGTAGTGACATAGAAGGCAAGGATTTGGTCTAGAGTAACTGTCCCTGTTTTCCTTGAGTTGGCCACTCTGGCTTCCACATGTCATATCCTTCCCTTTATATCTGCAGACTTGCAAGGGACAGTTCTGCCCGTGGGGACGCTTCTCATGGTTCCCATGTCTGGTGTGCACTTGTCACCAGATTCAGAACATACTTGGTACTCAGGGGCTTCCGGAGTGGACGATCACTGACAGTGTGCTCATATCGGGGAAGTCTGGAGAGAGCTTGGCAGCTCCAGCCTGGCTCCATGGAGCTCCAGGCAGCCCACGGCCCCTCTGCAGAGCTGTCCTCTACTGCACACAACATGCTGGGTCAAACTAGCTTGCAGTGAGACTGTAGAGAGAAAAAGAAGTTGGGAGGGAAAGCTTCTCCTGCAGGGAGGGTAAGTG
>PVLC010004833.1:0-81200 GCA_004027655.1 Graphiurus murinus | reverse complement strand
GATCCTCCGGTCTCAGCCTCCCAAATGCTGGGATTACAAGCGTGCGCCACCATGCCCGGCTTCCCATATATTTTTAAATAGGGAATGAGTAAGAAATAAAGTATTAGGAGAATAATACAAAAATAAACTTGATCAAATGTGTAAGCAACTGAAATGGTTCTGAATAATAGAATGAAACTTGCTAAAACTATCTTATTTATAACAACTGTATGAAAAAGGTGAATATGAAATGAAATCTAAGTACTTTAGTATAATAAACTCTGACTTAAGTGACATAGAAAATTTTATAAATTTCAAATCAAAGCTTTTGTCCTAAAGACGTGATGGTTACTTTTATATTCAGCTTGGATAAATGATAGTAACCAGGCATTTGATCAAATACAAGTGTAGACATTCCTATAAAAGTTTTTTTTTTAAAGATATGATGAGTATTTGTAATTAGTTCAGGTAAAGCAGATTACTCTGCATAATTTGAATGGACTTCTTCCAATCAGTTTAAAGTCTTATGAGCAAAAAACCGATGTTTTCTAAATAAGGACTTCTGCCTCCAGACTGTGACATTCAAATTCTGCATGATGTGTCTGCCTTCAGACTCAAGACTGTAGCATCATTTTACCTGAGTCTCCAGGCTGCATCTGGCCCCTAAATTTCAGGCTTGCCAAACTTCTCAATCATGTGAATTGTTTAAAATCAGTCAGTTTGTCTGTTAAAGCATGGATGTGAAGTGCTCCCCAAAAGCTCATGTATTCAATGTTTGGTCCCAAGGTAGCAAGTTTCAGAGCTGGGGGGCTTGCAAATGTGAATGGATTATGAGGGCTTTGATTTCATCATTGGGTTAATTTCTAATAGGCTCACAATTAAATGGCCATCGTGAGATGGTGGAAACTGTAGGAGTTGGTGCCTAGTTGAAGGTATTATGTCACTAGGAAGGTGTATATTTTCACTGGCCCCTTCTTACATCTCTCTAGTTCCCAGTGGCCCTGAGGCAAGCAGCTTTGGTCTATCATTCCCTCTCTACCATAATGCCCTTAGGAATGTAGCCAAGTGACTATAGACTGAAACCTTGGAAACTAGGAGCCAAAATAAATCTTTCATCCTTGAAGTCGTTTTTTTCCAAGTATTTTGTCACAGTATTTTGTAGTTTTTGAAGAACACTGATTTTTAGAGCATTTTTAAATCACTTACTTGCAGCATTTTCTTTATAAATTTGCCTAGATTTTCTAAGTAGACAAGTCATTTGTGAGAAAACACACTTTTATCTCTTTCTTTCCAATCTGTATACCTTTGTTTTCTTTAAATGACTACTGTCTTATCTAGGACTTCTAGTACAATGTTGAAAATGGTGTAATGTGAGTAAAGCTGTGGTTTTGAATTCAATACTATAATTTCAACTGGATATTATTGATACCTATAAACTACTTCATCCAACAAATGAAGAATACATACTATATCCGGTATCATTTATCTTCAGTTGATTAATGGTGCTGCTGAGTTCATGCATGTCTTCACTCACTTTCTGCCCACTGGATCTGTCCATTCCTTGGGTCACCAACTATAATATGAGTTCATATATTTCTACTTGTAATTCTATCTTTTTTTTCTGTTATTATTAATACAATTTTAAAAATAAAAGTGAACAAATTATAAGAGACATAAGAAAGAAAAGAGATCATGAGGAATTATGAAAAAATATTTTCCAATATACTGCATAAATAGAGAAAATGTATAATATTTTAGAAAAACATGACCTACCAAGATTAAGCCAAAAAGAAATAGAAAGCATAAGTAAACAAATAACAAATAAAGACACTGAAATAGAGCATAAATAAACAAATAACAAATAAAGACACTGAAAGAGTATTAGAAACACTCCCAACAAAGAAATGCCCAGGACCAGATGGCTTCACAACTGGATTCTACCAACCACTCAAAAATTAATTAATATCAAAATTTGTTATGTCTTCTGAAAACACAATTTATGAATTAAGCATAATAATGATACCTAAACTAGATAGACATTACAGGAAAATAAAATACAGGCCAATATGTCTAAGGAATATTAGCATGAAAATCAAACAACAGATCAAAATTATTATATATTATGACCAAATGGCCATGCAACGCTGATATGCAAGGTTGGTTTAACATGTATGAATTAATCAACATTATACACCATATTAATAAAATGAAAGATAAAAAATATGGTAATCCCAATTGACATGTAAAAACATTCAATAAATTTCAACATCCATTCTGGACAAAACCTCTAAACAGTTACACATAAAATAAAAATTACTCACCATAATAAAAGGCACTTATGAGAAAAACACAACATTATAATCAATAGAAAAACACTGAAAGCTTTTCCACTAAGACTCATTACAAATCAAGAATGCTCACCCTTACCATTTTTATTCTACATACTATTGGAAATAACTATCAAGATCAATCAGACAAGGAAAAATTTTCATCTAAATTAGAAAGGAAGAAATATAATTATATCTATTTGTAGATGAAATGATTCTATATGTAAAAAGTCCAAAGTCCCTGAATATTCAGTTTTGTTTTTTTGTTCAGTATTTTTTTTCTCTTTGTTTTTCAGTTTGGAATGTTTCTATTGATATATCCTTAAATTCAGATTTTTTTCTTCAGCTACATCCAGTCTACTAATAGACTCATCAAATTTATTTATAACTTCTATTACAATGCTTTGGATGTCTAGTATTACTTTTTGGTTCTTTCATAAGATGTCCACCACTCTGGTTACTTTGTGTGTGTGTGTGTGTGTGTGTTTTTGCATGCTTCTACCTTATCCATTGGCACCCTTATTTGATTAATCATTGCTTTAAAGTTCCACTCTGATAATTCTAACATTTCTTATATGCCTAATTCTGAGGCTGAATTTGTCTCTTCAAATTATTAATTTTGCCTTTCAGTATGCTTTGTAATTTTTCTTGATAGCTAGATAGAGGGCTGCTGCAAATAGGCCTATAGTAATGAGGTTATAAAGTGTGGAGTAAATCAAGTATTTTGTGGTCCCGTAATTAGGTCTCGGTCTTTTAGTTAGAATATGTCTCTTACTATAAACATCATGGGTGATTCTTATTCTCCTTACCCAAATTTATGTGGAATAGGATGGGCAAGATAGGCAGGATGGGCTAGAGCTGGGTATTTCCCTTCTCTCACCTGATCTGAAGTTGAATATATATATATTCCTACTACCATTTGAAGGGTCAGACCAGGACAGTGTTAGGTGTTTCCATTCCTCTAAACCAAGTAGTCCCAGCAGGTTAGGCTCTGGCATACCTTGTTAAGAAGAAAATAATGGTCTGGCACCTTTCAAAATGGTTCCTTTCCCCCTCTCCATACTTAAACAAGGAGCCTTTTCTCAGATATTTATTGGGATAACCTCGTTTAACTTCAGGGTACACCTATGACTGGTTATCCTGGAGTTTTCAACTATCAGGGCTGTCAACAATGAGCCTCTAGAAATTTGGCAATGGCAGTTTGATTGTTTCTACCTAGGATCTGGTTCTCATGCAGTGGGACAGTGACTTCTATAATCTTGAAGGAGTTAAGGATATATCACTCCACAATAAATTGACTTGGCATATTATTTTGAGCTGAAAACACACAAGAAACTATAATCAGAGAAGGAGATATATGCTCCACCTTTTCTTATGTTTAGCCATCCACAAAGAATCCTTTGGGAGGAGTATTTTCTCCATATAAGACAAAGTTATAATCCTATCACCTGGGGCTGGGAATCAGTGTTGCAATGGATGGGCCTGAGTAAATGAACACACTAAAGTAGCCCTTATCCTTTACTAGCTTTTCAGACCCTATAGAGCTCCTAATGACTCCCCTATTTATTGGTTCTAGCCCTGGAATCCTTTTTCCCTGTCATTTCTTCACAAATTCTTTATTCTTTATCTAAAAAGCATAAAAGCACTTTGCTTTGACCATTTCTTTAAACTTTCTCTTTCCAAGGTCTCATTTACATGTAAAATTAATAAAAATTATGTTTTTCTCTCATTATTCTTGCCTGTGTTCATTTGGGTTCTACTCCCAGCTAAAAATCCTGCTTATATCTAATATGAGTGGAGATAATTGTTAGCCTCTCCTACACTCCACATGAGGTAGCAGAATCCTGATGTCTTGAGGTATTATATTGAAGGTAGCTTTCCAGACAGTTTGAGCAATAAATAGTCTTTCTAGCATTCCCATTTCATTGTAATGCCAGATATTTGTGGAGGTTAAGTGCAACTATCCCTTCAACCTTTTTTCCATTTCTGCTACTAAATCTTGATGGTGTTGATACAGTATATCTTTCAGTAAAACAATGGAGATAGCCTCCTACCACTCTTTCTCCTCCAAGCCACAGCCTCATTTAGCTTATCCTTTAGGAATACATACTGACCTTACTGAAAAGTTAATTTGATTTGATTCTGTCCTGCTGAATATCTCAATGGGCTCCCAACTCCTTCAGCAAGAAAGTTTAACTTTCTATAATATCTATAGTTCACTATAATCAGACTTCTCTTTTTCTTCAGCTTTGTCTCCTGTATCTCTCCTAACTTTGCTCTCTTATCAAATTTCAGTAAGGTTCCTCTTGTTCTGTTAATTCCTGCTTTATTATACTTCTGTGTCTGTGATCCTGGAATGTTCAAACCTCACACACTCTTCAACTTCACATACTTCTTAGTGGACAGTAAAGGATATGCCTAATGTGAGACCTTCTTTCCTCTCAGGTAGGAAGAAATGGAGCATCTCCCAAAGACCCACTTATTTTCACTGATACTCTACCTTCAGTATAATAGTTACTTTTAAAAAATGGTTGTTGCTTTCATTGTCTTTTTTGACAGTAGAATCTCCTTGGCCTACTGTTGTATTTGAAGTGAATGCCCTGGTGCATTACGTATCGATGGCACTTGCTGAATTATTGTTGAGAGGATAATTATACAATCTTACAGGGTTTTTACTTGTAATTGGCATCAGTGTAATTCAGAGCATTACTTGTTAGTCATTTCTTCATAGGCCAAGACCATCTTCTTTATTTCCATTTTACAATATAGACTCTAAAAACCTAACAACAAGTTTACTTCTCAATAGCTGAATTGCATCCATTTGGTGAACCTATAATAGGTTTGTTTTATTCATCACCTTGTTTTATTCACCATCTTCTGTTGTAAATTCTTTTCATGGGGTTTCTATGGTCTAATGATAACCAGAAATGACTCAAGCAGTTAAAGAATTCACTTCATTAGTGCAGAGTATGCTAATTTGCATCACAAAACAATTCATTTAAATATAGAAATCTGCTCTGCATGTCTCTTTTTCATGCCTAGTATAATTGTACCTTTGTTAATGCAAACTCTCAAGGTATCCATCCTAACTCTCTTTTTCTCCAACTGTCAAAGATGGTAAAGACCAGTATTTTCTCTGATGCTTTAGTCAAGAGGACCCAATGATGTAAAGTAAAAGTTTATGATAATCCAGTATACTGGATTAACTTTTGCAGTGAAATACAAATTTTGCATCAACAGCCCTGTCTTATAGTTACAAAGCCATTGTATAGACTTGAATTTAAATCTTGTTTCCATGACTTTATTTGTATTTTATCTCATAAGTACACATAGATTGTCCAAAACATTTCTATATCCTTCTCCTCTCTGGTTATCCAAGGATTTTAAAAATGAAAACTGTTGTAAAGGTATATATAATATCTACTGCTGAAGCATATCATTAGGATTTTATAGAAAAAGCATGTTCTTTAAAATTAGCTGGCCTAGAATAAAGTTCTTCACTCCCATGCATTATCTGTATATTTTAAACTTACTTTTACTGGTTGGTTGTCAGGATGAGGTGAATAATGAACACTGCTGTGAATAGAATATTTATGCCCTCCCCTAAAATTTATATGTTGAAATCCTAATCTCCTGTGGGAAACCATGAGGAGACTGGGCTTTGGGAGGTAATTAGGCCATGAAGGTGGAGTCCTCATGAATGACATTAGTGATGTTATAAAAGACATGAGAAAGTTTGCTTTCTCTTTTTCTGTTCTCTGCTATGTAAGGACACAATGAAAAGATGCCCATGAGCTAGCCAGAAAAAGTGTGCTCACCAATAAATGGATCTGCTAGCACCTTGGTCTTATACTTCCTAGCCTCCCAGAGATACGAGAAATTAACTGATGTTTATAAGCTACTCAGTGTATTGTTGTTGTTGTCACTGTTATTGTTGTAATAGCAGTATAAGCACACTTAAATACTTTTTGAGGTCATGTCAAAATTCTAAAGCATTTTCTAGACCCCAAGTCTTCACATCTGATGGGCCTTTCTCTTCAGAATTAGCTGATATAAAAATTATGTTATGATAATTTACATCTTGATTGATATTCACTTATAGTAACCTCAGCTCTTCTCCAAGATCTGAGTGCTTCTGGAAACAAAAGATATGGGAGTTCAATGCAAAGAGGACTGGAATCAAGAAGCAGCTGGTGGCATTTCCTCAGCACCTATCATGTTGCCGGAACCACAATGGACATCTCTGAGCAGGATCTCAGAGTTTCATAGGTGCTTTGCAGATTTTTGTTGCTGTACAAGATTCAGAAATAAGAAAACAAATGATGGGAGAAATGTTGCTTGATTGAAGGCACACAATTAGAACTGGATGTGGTGGTGCACACATATAATCCTAGTACTTGGGAAGAAAAGACAGGAAGATCAAAGATTTGAAGACTGCATCAAACATTTAGTGAGACCCTCAACAACTTAGTGAGACCCTATCTTCTAATCTTAAAGGCTAATGTTGAATATGTAACTATTTTTCTTCTTGACATTCTGAGCTGAATGTGCTATTGAGAGGTGATACTGTTTCTAATCACTGATCTTTAGCCCCAAGTCTGTAGCCCCATCTCTTATGTATGGTACACTGAGGAGGACCTTGGGAATCCTTTTCCCACACATACAAGCTTCATCCAGATTCTCCTGCATGGCTATCAAATGGCCACCAGGTGTCTAGGATATGTCCAATGGAGGCATTAAGTTTGCAGGGGGATATCCTGAGGAAAATCTCTAGGATAGCTAGAAAATGGATTATAGAGTACCAACTTCTGAGAGCATTTGTCTTTAAGGGATTTTTATGGGTTCCAAATAGGCCAATTTCCTTTGCATCATAAGATCTTCATCACATAAAGAGGTATGTGTTGAAAAAGAAGACAATATGCTTGAGGCAGGGGTCTTTGAGTCCAAGTCTAATTGTTGTTTCTACATTTTGCCTTCAAATACTAAGGCTTCAGAGCTAGCTCTCATGGCAGTCTCCATGTTCGCTATGGCAACATTACTGTTGGAAGTCCTATCCCCTGTAGTAACTTGAGAACTTGCTGATTATGTCCTTCCATCTTTTATTTTGCCTCCCCTGGTTTTTGCTCTCCTCTTCCTTTACTCCCTCTTCTTCCTCTCCCTCTCTCTTTTCTTCCTCTCTCCTTTACTCTCTTGTTCTTTTTTATGAATTCATACACTGTTCCACTCACATTTCACATGGTCTTAAGTTGCTATTAGGTATATGTGCTGTGGGTTCCTCATCTCTAAAGCCTTGATAATCAGAGCTTCAGTTAAAGTGTATGAAGCACTTAGCAAAATGGTTTTTTTGTGTGTGTGTGGAGGGGTGCTAGAGATTGAACCCTAGGGCATTTTAACTCTGAGCCTCACCCCCTCACTGTGTTTATTTTGTTTATGTATTTTGGAACATGGTTATGTATTTTGGATCTCACTAAGTTGCTGAGGATCTTTATAAGTTGCTGACTTGGCCTCATACCTAGGATCCATTGGCCTCAGCCTCCCAAGTACTGAGATTATAGAAATTTACCACCATCCCTGGCTAGAATAATGCTTTTTAAAGGCCTAATCAACATTAACTTATTATTCTTTCCTCCCTTGTTCTCCCTCTTTATTTCCTTTCTTTCACTTTTGCTTGGATTTTGACTCCTTTGCTTTCTATTTCTGATATTTTTTTCCTTGTTCCTTCTTTCCTTGACTAACTATAGTTCTAGGTCTAGAAACACAGGGACTTTCAACTGAAGAAAATTTCCATCCCCAGAAGATATTTAACAATTCCTGGAAATATTTGCTTTTCACAACTAAAACAGCACTAATGTTAATGATATCTTGAAGGTACAACTAAGATGTTGCTAAATGCTTAATAATGCATAGAACTAAGCCCCACCACAAAACATTATCTATTCCAAATCCATGATGATAAGTTTGAGATCTTTCCTTTAGGGGTTCTCACATTAATTAGGTATCATTTGGAGGGTATCTAGGTATGATGAGAGAGGCATACACAATTATAACAAGGTCCTGTCTTATATAGCAGACACAAGTGCTATAGAGATAATATAGTAATGTTAAAAAACTTTACCTAGGAGAAGACAGAACTTTCTCAACAAGACACCACAGGCACAAGCAACTCAAAAGAAGGTCAGTGCATGGGATTTCATTAAACTAAAGAGCTTCTGTGCAGCAAAGAAAACTATCAAGAACCTCAACAGAGAGCCCACAGAATGGGAGAAAATTTTTGCAAGCTACTCCTCCGATAGAGGTATAATATCTAGAATATACAGAGAACTCAAGAAACTCACAGATAAGAAAACAAATAACCCAATAAAAATGGGCAAAGAATCTAAATAGACACTTCACAAAAAATATAAATGGCCAATAAATGTTTGAGGAAATATTCAACATCTTTAGCAATCAGAGAGAGGCAAATCAAAACTACTTTGAGATTTCACCTAATACCAAATAGAATGGCAATCACCAACAACACAAACAACAACAAATGCTGGTGAGGGTGTGGAGAAGTGGGAACCCTAATACATTGTTGGTGGGATTGCAAATTAGTGCAACCAATTTGGAAAACAGTATGGAGGATCCTCAGATGAATGGGAATGAACCTATCAGATGATCCAGCAATATCACTCCTGGGTATCAACCCAAAAGAATGGAAACCAAACTATCAGACCAACGCATGTGTATCTATGTTTATAGTCACACAATTCACAATTGCCAAACTATGGAACCAAACAAGATGTTCATCAACAGATGAATGGATTACAAAAGTATGGAATATGTACACAGTGGAATTTTACTCAGCCATAAAGAATAAAATTATGTCATTAGCAAGGAAATGGATGGAAATGGAGAACATTATTCTAAGTGAAACTAGTCAGTCATAAAAAGTAAAAAATTGTATGCTCTCTCTAATATGTGGAAGCTAGGGAGACAGTGGGGCATAAGAGAGACTCTAGATGAAGAAGGAGAAACCTTAGATGAACAAAGAAGGTAACTTAACTGAAGGTGATGGGGGTGGGGAAACACCCTAATGCATATGATGTATATCAAAGTTAATCACTAAACTGAACTTAAGAAGCAGGGAGGGGGAGGGAGTGGGGTGGGAATTATGGAAGGGTTAAATGGGAGATGTGTGCATGTATGCCTTTACCAGCTTGTACCTAACAAAGATGTATGATTACAATGCACTGATAAAAAACAAAAAACAGTCCTTACAAAAGAATTAATTTGAATCTTAGAGAATATTAAAATCATTACAGAACTTTTCACTGAGTAAGTGTATTCTAGGTACCAGGCATTGAACATTCCCATCCATTGTGAGACAATGTGCTGCTTATAGGTTTTTTTTTTTTTTTCTGTGAAAAGAATGATCTCTATCTTCAGCATCTGTAACAATGCAGAGTTTATAGTAAGCCCTCGGTAAACATATATTGGATTAATTGGTGCATGTAAACATCTTAGTTCTGAGTTTGGTGAATAATAAACACTCAGTATAAAGTATTTAGCATTAATATGTATTACATTAGTTGTGCTAGGTCTTATAATAGTATATTTTAGAACAAATTGTTTTTGACCTCAAGTTTCATGGGTTCTTTGCAATTAAACCCCAGAGATTCTATAAGAAAACAATCTAAGAATCAGTGTAGGATAAAAATAGTACAAATAGAAAACAATACTATGAACAAAGTCATGGAGAAGATTAAGCACAGTTGAGAGGTGATCATGATTGGACTGCAGAGGTGACAGGGTGGAATAGCAGCAATGTGTCTGGAATGGTAAGGTTCAGTCAGATTGCAGAAGCCTTTGCATGTTCTGCTGAGGTGATCCTGGGATCTATGCTATCAGCAGCTTCACAGGTCTTTTCTGCAGCTTCCTCTTCAGTCTCTATGCATAAAGTCCACAAAGAGTCTTGGTCCCTACTCAGGCCACACTGAGCAAGCATCCACATAAAGGCAAGTGAGGAGAGAAAAATAAGGCTAGTGTGGGTAAAGCTAGGATGATTGAAATCCTAAAGTACAGGGAAAAGTAATCCAGTACACACACACACACACACACACACACACACACACACACACACACAATGACAAAAAAAACCAGACCAAACAAAAACAGCATACCTAAGATTCTGACTATTCAAATTATGAAGTGCCAATCTCATTGTCTAAAACCTTTGTTGCAATCAAGAATCAAGTATTGAGAATTTTCTACACTTCTTGTCATTATTGTCCTTTGTACTAAGTGTTTTTCCATAACACAGGTGCTACAGGTGCAGAATTTTGGCACCAAATACTTAAGACTGTTGCCAGAAAATCTTGCCACACAGCAAGACTTCCAAGCTCAATCAGGGTCAAATCTTGACTCTTAGCCCATCTCTCCTTTGTGGGGCTCCTCAACTCAACTTTAGAGATGAGACTCTAAAACAAATGATTCTTACTTTTTTGAATAGGGCCCATAACCAGAGAATAGCAAAATATCCACCTTTGATTTCTGTCTCATTTTTACATATTCTTCAAGGACCAATTTAGAATATCAAGTGCTATGCAATTGCGATGCAATAGGAACTTGCTAAGTTACTTAGGTATATCTCATATAATCTTCACAACAACTCCATGGCTAGATAATCTTCATTTTACAGCTTATCTTAGTGAATAAACTAGGCCTTAAAAATCCAATAATAGTTGCCACTAATTGAGTAGGAAATGCATGATGATAAACATTTTGAATGGTTTTTCATACATTCTTTTACTTTATTCTCATAAAACTTTCTTGTATGCTAATCCTGTCATCTGAATCTGTATTGGTGTCATGCACAAGATTCTTCACCTTCTCCCTTCACTCTCCCTGGCTCCAAGTGTTCACTGGTGTTCAAGCAATGTATAATGCTAGAGAAGAAAACAAGAAGCAAAAAGAAAGGCGTGTTTGTCAGCTTCCCATCAGTGTGACAAAGTACCTACGATAGCAACTTAGGAAAGTTGACCTGGGTTTCAGAAATGTCAGTCTATGGCAACTTGTCCCTGCTGTATTGGACCTATGTCAGCATGGCACATCATGACAGAACAAGTGGCAAAGGACCTCTGCATCATTTCATGGTGGCCAGGAAACAAGGAGAGAGACGAGGGGACTGGGGCCTCAAAAGCCTCATCAAGGGCACAATCCAACGATCTCTTTCCATGAGGACCCACCTCTTAAAGGTTCCACCAGCTCCCAGTAGCACTTCAGACTGTTTATCAAGTCTGTAGCATATGGGCACTGGGGGTGGGGAGGTTAAGATCCAAGCCAAAACAACAGACAAGGAAAGATTTTTAAAAAATAATTTAAAAAGCAGGTAATGAAATACATAGCATTCTAGTGGAAAAGAAAAAAATAAGTGAAACATGTAAAGCTCAATCTGGTCAGCTATAAAATGGAAAGAAGCACAAAATAAGTAATATGGTATGAAACCATTTCCATCAATCCAGGGAATCCCTGGAACTCTTTTATAAAATAGTTTGTCTTTGCTAAGTCATATAAGATGAAAAGTACTTTCCCAGAAAGCAGAGAGAGAGAAGTTATGTCCCACATGTTTGAACAAAGAGGTGAAAATGAGAAGGTACTCATGATCTCTGAGAGAATCCCAGCAACTATGCATGCAGTTCAAATGAATACACCATTTTTGCATTCCTTGGACATATCCTCTATTCCTAATAACTTAATGACTAGGACTTCATTACATAGCACATTATGAGAGGGACTTTAGGTATAGATATTTTTAAAGCTTATAAATTAAGGATGTAGTTTCACACAGATGTGAGCACTTCAGTGCATGGCTCCATTATTTTTTCCAGCATCTTTAGTCATAGACTGAAATGTTCAGTATTAGCCACAGCTTGCTCCCTACCACAAATCTTCCCAGTTGGCTTGTGTTTGTAGCCCTGTGACACAGTACACCTTATGAAGTAATCTCTTAGAATCATCAGAAAACTGTGATTCTAATCAGTGACCTATCATTTAGTCATAACAAATATAAAAGGAATAAGAAACAAAGGAAGACAGTCAGTAAAAAATTAAAGATAAGAGTTAGTAAAAAATTATAATGATATCTAGACATTGAAATATTTACTGTGGGAATAACTCCTTCCCTACTATTGTATAGATATATTATATGCTTAGAAAAAAAACAAGAGGCCACAGTCATTTGGGAGCCTTAAGGAAAATGCAGTAGATCAAAATTTAATTTAGCAATTCAGCAAACATTTATTATATATCTACTCTAGACCAAGAATTGTGTTAGGCTGTAAAAATACGAAAATGAATGGGACAAAGACAAATGATCTTGTGGTTTACTGGGGTGAAATAACATGCATTATAATGTTTTGCTAAAAGTGTTATAGAGAAGTATGTGTTCAGTGCTTGGGAAACAGAGGACTGTTTCATTCATCTGGGAGAATCCAGCAGAAAAAAAAAGCTATAGAAAAACAATGATTTTTTACTTAATCTTCAAGGTTATGAAAAAGTTTTCCAAGTGGACAATGGGGAATTGGGGGCAGATTTAGACAAAGCAGCCAGAACATAAGAAAAGCAAATGAATAACACATATCTTTTGGTGTGTTGGAAAACATTTCTCAAAAAAGTAGCAAAATGTAGCTGAAGAACTGGCTACCCATAGATTAAGGATAAAAAGGCAAGTACTAGCTGGATTATAAAAAGCTCTGAATGAAAAATAACTCAGACTTTTTTTTCCTCTAGTCAAATATTTTTAATATACTTTTATTGGTGCATTGTAGTCTCACATCATAATGTAATTCAGAGTGGCTAGTCAAAAATTTAAAGACTTTAAAACAAAAATATCTGATAAGAGGATGTTACGGAAAAATATAGTAACATGATGAAAAAAAATAGAATGAGCTTGGTGACACCTTAAAGACACCGAGGAAGGCAGGTCAATCAGATTTTTCTTTTTCTTTCTTTTTTTTTTTTTTTTTGTTGTGGTACTGGGGGCTGAACCTACGGGCATTCTAACCTGGAGCTCTACCCCCAGTCCTATTTTTTTTTATTTTGAAACAGGGTCTCACTAAGTTGCAGAGGGCCTCACTAAGTATCTGAGGCTGGCTGTGAACCCCGATACTCCTGTCTCAGCCTCCCAAGTACTGGGATTACAAGTGTGCGCCACCATGCCCAATTTTTCTTCTTTTTAGAGATTCAAATAAACAAATGAATTAAGAAATCCACAGGACAACTTCTGGCACAAAATCCTCAATCCTCGTTTTTACCCTCCCTGTCTTCTTCCACCAACCCCCTTCCAGTATTTTACTGTTTTCTCTCCTCATTTTACTGAAGTCCCTTTTGCTTCCTATTTTTGCTCTAGTTTTCACATATGAGAGAAAACATGTGACCTTCGACTTTCTGAGTCTGGCTGATCTAACTTAGCATAATATGCTCTAGTTCCACCCATTTTCCTACTTAATTTTGTTCTTTTTATGACCAAGTAAAATTTCACTGTGTGTATATACTTTGGTTTTGTTACCCACTCATCTGTTGATGGACACATATGTTTGATCCCATAATTTTGTCATAGTTAATAGTGCTGTTATAAAGGTAGGATATGCATATATCACTATAGTATTCTAACTTCAATTCCTTTGGAAAGATACTGAAGAGTAGTATGGCTGGATCACATGGTGATTCCATTCCTAGTTTTTTTCAGAGACATCCATAAAGAAGAGTCTATGTATGTAATCTTGAGAGAATATTTGTAAACAGCATTATATAAACCTATTTATGACTATCATTATATGAAATATATGTAATTTAAACATTTTATAAAATGGTTGAGCTTTCATCCTATTTTTATGCAGAACATAAATATCTAATAGCTATTTGTTGTGTGAATGAAAGTGTCCTTATGAAATTGTGTTTAAATACCTTGCTCTGTGGGCTACATAATTAGATAATATGATATAATTTATATTAGAGACACCTGTGTCTGGTGGACACATTGAGGATGTGAGATTGTAAGATACCAATAATAACTGAAATGTTTAATTGTATCAACAAAAATACCTTCTGAATATGAAAATTAGTTTTCATAATAATAACACCCTGAGTGTGTGGAGTGCTAAGAATTTAAACATTTATTCATTCAATAAGCTCTTATATTGACAAAATGCAAGGTTATTAGTAGTGCTGGCTTAAGTGAGGAATACACAGGATTAAAGATACCATCTTTTGTTCCATTTTAGCATAACATTGTGCCATATTGTCTTAGCCTGCTTTGCATTTATATAACATAAGATTAAAGACTAGGTAATTTATAAAGAACAGAAATATATTTCTTACAGTTCTTAGAGCTGGGAGGTCCAGGAGCATGATACTGGTCGCTGGCAAGGGCCTTTAAGCCACAGCATAACATGGCAGGCATATTGACTGATAAGAATGCAGAGGCATGCAAGCTCAGGTCTCTTTTCTTTTAAAAAGCCATTAGTCCCATCATAGAGGTCTCACTCTCATGACTTCATCTACTCTCAATTATATCCTCAAGACCCCATTTCCAAATACTATCATTATGTGAATTTGGGAATTCAATATGCAATCCATGATTTTTGAAGGACATATTCAAGTTATAACATATACACATTTAAATCAGAAGAAGAAAACAAAGATTACATTTATCTCACTCATAATATATAAATTTCTATGTATTTTTGATATTAGACTATTTTTAAAAGTGTTCTTGATTTCCATAATACTTCCATATTTTCAGTATCAGAAGTAATATTGGATTTGAAGTCATATGGAACTGGCTTCAATACATAGGACTTCTCTCAAAAGTTGTGTGACCTAGGAAGAGATTTCTGTGACTTTTTTTTTTTTTTTTTTTTTTTACCAGCAAAGGGTTACTTACACCTCACATGCACATTTTTGGAAAGAGCAAAGATAATGTATGAAGAATGCCTTTCACTCTTCTTGATCACATACAAAGTTTCAACACTCTGCCTTCTAACTCTTTTTACCTTCCATTGCTCTCTTTCCACTTCCTGCATCCCCCACATGCAAGTCTTCTTTAAAACATATATAGCAACCTGAAATCACAACTGCTGTGCAATTCAGAGAGAGTTTAAGCAATTAGATTTTGTTAGCATTTGATTTCAAATTAAAAGCCCTGGCTCTTTAAGGGGATTTTCAGATATTTCAGAAATAATTCAAACATACAAAGTTTCTTCTGGCTCAGGTTAATATAATAGCCTTTAGAAAACAATAACTTTGAGGACCAGAAGTGCTAATAGTCTAGCCAAAGTGCCAAGGTTCTGCCTGTGTGTGCGTGGGCAATACAGTTAGGTCAGGATTTTGTATTTCAGGAGCAAAATCAACTTTGGGATCCTCAGTTCAGCCAATAACAACATTCCAAAACTACTCACTACCCAACAAATTTGCTTTGCTAGGTTCTAAACATAGAACAAATATGTGCTCTGTTTAGCAATGGGATAACCTCTCCAACCTACAGACAGCATTGGAATTATTGTATCATAAAGTCTGGTTAAATACCTCCAAGACTCCCAATGCCTTTGTCATGACATCTTTCTTTAATTTGATTTTTCCTACTGTTAAACTTGAATTTTCCTACTGTTAATGGTATTCTTTCTATCCCAGTGGCTCAAATCCTTTAGCCAGAAATTGTCTATTACAATGCATCTATGGTCAACTTTGTCTAGAACCATGATTGAAAGTATAGATGATCCAGATCCCATAATGACATTGCTAATGCACTATTTTAAACTTTCAATTAGTAGTATTTTCCTCAAGACATATGGGTAGTGAGTTCTATGCCATTCCTAGAGACTTAAAAACCCTTGAAGCTATATATGTAACTTTATTTCTAGAATCATTTCTGTTCTTTTCTAGGAAAAAAAAAAAGAAGAATGATATCAAGAAAAGTTCCAGCTGAGTCAGGAAATGGAAGAACATTTGGCTGAGTTGTGTGAGTATGATATGAAAAAGAAATTTAGGATTCGATGGAAAGAGAAGTGGGGAGGGATAGCAGAATAAGAATAATTATTCTTTTAAATTCATCTTGAAGTGAAAGAGAAAGCAGAGGAGATGTATGCTTAGTCTCTAGCAGACAACTGTAGCAAAGAAGTGGGTTGTGTCATGCAAAATGCCCTTTCTCAGTTTTTCCCAGAATATATCTGACATGGATATTGTTAAAGTTGCTTATATAAAAGAAGTAACTTACATGGCTGCTTTCTATGAATCTACTCCCTCTTCCATCACTACACACAGAGAGAGTGGCCTTTGTATCACGGTAGGTTCTTGAACCAGAAATTTGGGCACATCTCTTGCTTTCTCACTCTCCCTCTGCATCTCTCTATCATCAAAGTTTGCTGAATATTGTAAAATATTTTATAGAACATTTTCACAATACATTCACCCTCTGAAAGCCCATTCTTGCTACCATAGACAGAACACCACCAATGCTTGATGAAATTATTGCAGAAACCTTCCAAGTTGTTGCTGCTACCTGTTCCAACCCACTTTGATACAGAGCATGCAGACAGAGTAGCTCAACCAAACACAAATACAACTATGTCAATCTCCTACTTATAACAGTTCAATGCCTTCTAATTTATTTCAGAATAATAACTAATGCATGTAATACGATTCTCCATTATCTGGCTAAGGCTTCACACCTTAATCTTCATCATTCATAGGAATTCACACTATATTCATTTTCTTTCAGATCTTTGATTTCATCATGAGATTTCTTGATTCTAAGTCTTTTCCCGTGCTTTTCCTTTTATCTGAAAAACTCTTTCACACATCCTTCAGGTCTTATCTGAACCACCAGTTGCTTAGGAAAACTTTCTTTGCCACACCAAATCTGGTTAGTGGTTCCCCCCAACTATTATTGCATTGTACTTGACTTCCTTTAATTGAAACACAACAGACAGTTGTCTTTGTCTATTTTCTCTATTTTAAGTTTACTTGTTGCAACTCCAATTTACACTATTCCAAGTCTGTCGGTATCTTTTGATTGATTAGATTGATTATTTTAGATTTCAAGCAAGGAAGTTAGGTCTATTTGCTTATTATATCATCAATAATTAGAACAGTGCTTGACAAACAGTAAAGACTCAGTAACTATTAGGGAAATAAATGACTAAGCAAATCCTGTGTACTAGGCTCTTAGTATAAGAAACTATGCTTGCATTCATATGGGGATTTTTTTGTGTTTCATGACCAAACCAAGTAGATAATAACTCAAATTGTTATTATCTCAAATATTAGAACTTGTATACAATACTGTGTTCCTGTCCCTACATGTGGGCTCAAGTCAACAAAATAATTGAGTCTGATGATTACATAATATTTAGACATCTTTTTAAAATATTCTTTGTTTTTCCTGTTAAACCTGGTACAGGATAAGTCTTACCCCTCTTATATATTAATCTACAACATGGATAACTATAAATCATCACCCTGCAATACAATGAGAGGTAACATATAGTCCATTCATTATTAAGATGGTGTTATACATCTTGAGATGCTAATATTCTGAAAGCCCAACATTTATTCTAGGTTAAAAAAAAAAAACAAGGTCAAGTTTAGTCCATTATAATACATAAAGTAAAGATGAAGATCTGTGACCTGTAGTTTATTAGTAGATGCATCAAATATACCAAAACTCATATACTCAAGAAGTAAGAAAAGCAAAGATAAAAGACATTTGAGTATGACGTCTAAGTCTAAGTTATGAAAATAATTGGTTTTCTCTGAGCAAGACATGCCAACTTTTAGTTTACTTCCTTGTAAAATGGAGCTATCTGTCTCACCTCTCCTAATCTGTTGGGTTTGTAAAGCACTGTGACATGATATCTTCTCTTGTGCCATCATCCCAAAAGGAATTGAATCCCAGGGAATTCACAAGCAGTATTATTCCTCTTCCTATCCCAGATTGCTTGTAAATCACCTAGAAAATAATGTGAGCTCAATAAATATTGAATTAAAAAATGTTGCGGGGCGTGGTGGCACACGCTTGTAATCCCAGCATTTGTGAGGCTGAGACCAGAGGATCCGGATTCGCAGCCAGCCTCAGCTACCTAGTGAGGGACTCCGCAACTTAGTGAGACCCTGTTTCAAAATAAAGAATAAAAAAAATGCCAAGTTTGAACATATTCTTTTTGAGAGGAAAATATAAACTAAATTAAGTAGAGTACATTTTAAATAAGATGGAAAGGAGCACCTATGTAACAGCTATGCACTCTAGCCTTTATGTTACTACCTTTAAATATTTGTTTTATTTGAATATCTGTTTCTGAAAAAAAAAGGACATTATTTTATAGATGAGGCAACTGAGATACAGGGGGAGAAAGGGACTTTTTCCCAGCTCTTAAGTGGTAGGACCAGAATTGAAAACCAAATTTACTACTTCAAAAGTCAATTTTCTATTCAATTTCAATTCCTAATAGAGGTAGTAATTTCTGGAAAACATGAGTATCTTCTATAACTTCCTCTTATAGAGTCTGTACTTACTTATTTTTCAAAATAGCAAGTAGACCTCACACTAGCTCTCTAGAGCTAAGGACCATTTTAATCACTTCTCAGTAGAAAAAAAAAATGATGAATCACATTGTTTGGTCAGAAATCAAAAGATAAATCGGGTTCCTTGCTGCTACACATTTCCCTGATGCATATGTAATATCAATCAAAATCTCTCTTGATGACTCAGTGGGAAGAAACAGCAGGAACATCTTCAACTTCCAGCAGGAAGCCTGGTCTGTAGCCTGTTCCATGCATTATACAAGAAGGAAGAAGTTTGAAGGAGCGCACTCCTGCTAACTTGGCCCTAACTGCTCCTGGGCTGAGATCAGACTTTCCTAACTCATTGTGATGCATTGCATTCCAGATCACAAATACAAAACCAGTTAACTCCATTCCAATACACCCAAGACATATGTCAATATTCACATTCTGTGTAAACATTCCCATTGTGAAAGATATTTCATCCCTTTAAAAGGGGTAGCAAAGCTGAGTCCAGTGGCAAGAGATTGTGATGCTGGGAATTGGAAGGCTAAAAATAGGAAGGTCACAGGTTGGATGCCATTGCAGCAACTTAGTGAGGCACTTTTTCAAAACAACAGCAACAAAATAATAAGGTAGGGATAAAGGAATAGCTAAGAGGTTGAACACCTGTGGGTTCAATCCCTAGTACCATGCACATGCATACTCACAAATGGATAGAAAAAAAAGCAAAAGATGAATTTAAAACTCCTTCACTTTAAATGCATGTAGAAATTAGTTGAAACATTCAATGTGTCAATATGCTAAATGATTTAGGTAAAGTATAGCTGCATTTCCTCCTCTCTGTGGTCTTCTAGTGTACAGTGTCTTGAGAAGCCTGGGAAGATTGTCAGTGAACCTTGCATGTAGTGCTGGCCCTGTTATTTCAGCTCTAGAATCTTTCGACATCCTATAATAATAATAATATGAAGCAGTCATCAAGTTATATAGTCATCTGAATTTTACTCATCCTTCAAGACTCAACTTTAATTTTACATAATTTATTTTTTAAATTTTTATTATTCAGCATGGATTTTTTATACATTTCTTGAGTACAACAAGGTTATGTATACATTTACGACATATCAATCATTGTCAGAGTACAATTGGCACTACTTCTTCATTTTCCACATATAGCCCACATTCTTAACATAGTCTGGTCAAGCAAACTTTCTAGAGTCATAAAACCATAAACCTTTAGAGTCATATATTTACTTTCTAAGAAGTAGGAGGGTCTTTCATCTACACATCCTAGGAAAAATCGCCAGATTTCAAGACACCAAAGTAGCCATAGCAGAATAATCAGATTTACATGGAATAAAACTACAAGCACTGCTTTGCACAGGGCCTGGTAGTCAATGACGGGTTCGATTTTCTCAGAGCAGTATTAACCTAAGACAGGGCTCGTTGAATGACTCATGACAGGTAAGATTATGAACCTGGTAGGAAATGACCTAAGACAGGCACAGTCCTTTGTGCATTTTAAAATAAAAACGGGGGAGTTGTGTGACCCCAGCTGGGCCCTTTCCTTCCTGGCAGTTGCTATCTGCATATATGAGTAATTATACTGATTATTTTACATAATATGTAAATGTATATTCTAGGTGAACAGGAGCTTTCTTACCTATTTTGTACTATCCAGGGCCTAGTTAGCATAGGGCTTTACTCATATTAAGCACTTTGAAGTAAATATTTGTGAAGTGCAATTCTTGATTTTCTAGAGTGACAACACTTTCTCTGTGTCTCTTATTATGTTTTACATTTACCCCTGTTAGACCATTGGTAGCATGGAACAATCATATTTGCTTAGATATTTGTGCTCTTAGTGCATTGCAAGATCTTATTTATCTTTTTCTTTTTTTTTCTCTTTTTTATTTTTGGTGGCACTGAGGTTTGAACTCAGGGGTTTTCTACCTCTGAGCTATATACTCTTTCCTATTTTATCTTGAAACAGGGTTTCATTAAGTTACTTTTTGTTGGTCTCAAACTTGTAATCCTCCTGTCTTAGATTCCTAAGTATTGGAATTACAGGCATGCACCACTGCAACTGGCTTTTTATTTATTTTTATAAGTCCAGAGTCTAGAACTCTATATAACTCAAGACTTTAAATAAATTATTGTGGACTACATGATTTTATGATAATTAAAGAAACTTTTTAAATCTGAAGGTCTTTGCTTTGATTAGAGACCATTCTGCTTTCATTTTTAATTTTTTTGCATTTACTCAATAGATTTCTACCATGAAAAACATAATATCAAACTTTCATATCACTCATACTCTTTTTTTTTCTCTCTCTGTCATGGTTAGTTTTATATTTGACTTGATTGAGCTAAGGAATGCTCAGATATCTGGAAAAATATTATTTCTTGGTGTGTTTATGTGGTGTAGTTGGGATACATTAGTGTTTGAATCATTGGAATGAGTAAAGAAGATTACCTTCACCAATGCAATAGACATCCTATAATTCTTTGAAGGTCTGAAGAAAACAAAATGGCAGAGGATGGTCACAGTAATATATTCTCAATCTCTCTCTCTCTCTCTCTCTCTCTCTCTCTCTCTCTCTCTCTCTCTCTCTTTCTCCCTCTCTCTCTCTCTCTCTCTCTCTCTCCTCTTCTCCATCCCCTTTAAGCATATTCTACTATATCAAAAATCACATATCTGGATTTTAGACATTCAGACTCAGATTGAGGCTTACACCAACAGCTCTCACTTTTCTTAGACCTTTGGACATGTAGTAAATTACATTTTCTACTTTCCTAGATCTCTAGCTTTCAGAAGGCAGGTTATAGGATTCTTGTATTCTAATCATAGTAGGCAATTTTTATAAATCTCTCTCTCTCTTTCTCTCTGTCTCTCCCCTTCACGCACATATATTTTATTAAGTCTGATTCTCTGGAAATCCTTAATATACTATCTATTATATATCTATATTTATATAGATGCTTAATCTTATTTGTCTATATGTATTTATTTTTAATGTTCTTAATTTAAATGAGAAAACTAAGTCACATAAAGGAAAAATAATTCACCTGAGATCATAAACACTAGTAAATTAGCAGAGTTAAGATTATAAACTCAGGTAATATATTTCCAACCTCCATATCCTTTGCCATTCTGTATACTGACTCTCTTTAGATTATGCATTTATGCATATGCTTTATAATTAATCTCTACAATAATTTTATAATATTGTTATTACTATATCCTTTTAACCAATATGGAAAGAGAGTTTAAGAGAATTTACATAACCCTTTCTTAAATCTCACATTTAATACCTATCCATGGTCATAATTTGCCTGACTACATCTTTTAACTCCATGCCTAATACTCTGTACATTTACCATAGACTTTAATTATTTATCATTTGTTTCATAGCTGTTCATCTGTTTCTTCTAAATGGATTTTAAATGTCTTATAGATAAATTATATGTGTACTATTAGAATATCTTCCTCAACATTGATCACATTTCCTGGCATAAGAATTAAGATTAACTATTACCTTATTAATTAATACTAAATGAGGCCTGCAAAAATAGTTATGGCCTGTGTATGTCCAGGAGCTAAAACATGAGTGAGACACAAAGATAAAGATATGGGCTATGCCAAGAGAATTTTAAATTAAGTATAACAAGAGACTTAAAGGAAATTTATGACTTTGGGTTATTATTCACATAGCATGAAATTGAGAAGTAATTTGGTCTTGTGGTTAAAATCCAAGAAACTCAAGAATTGTGGCTCTTTCCTTTAAATACTACTTTATATGACTTTCTTCACATTGATTCTCAGTCTATGAAATGTGGATCATTTAAATGTTGTCAAAAAGAAGAATCAAATTTTCCACTGAGTAATCCACACAAAAAATTATTAGACAAATATCTATTAGTCATAAGAAGTTTAAGCCATCTAATATTTTTCTACTCAAAGTATGTCCATAAACCAGGGCCATTGGTATTACCTTGGAGCTTGTTAGGAATATAGAATCTCTGTCTTCATCCCACACCTATGGGATCAGAATCTGCAAATTTTACCAAAATCTCAAAGTGATTCACATGCAAACTAAAGTTTAAGAAGAACTTGTCTGATATGCAAGAACATTTATACCTACTTCAAACAACATTTCTAATATTCCACACTGTATAAAGTTTCATCAGTTTAGGCTCATTAATTTGCTATATGTCTTTGGGCATTATAATTTATCTTTCTTGAACTCAATTTGGAAAGTCAATAAGAAGAGTGATCCAGAGGGTTTCTGAGGTCTCATCTTGGTCTTTGACTGTGTGGTTATCATATTTCCTATTACAAATACTAAGGCATATCAAATGCATATGAATATAATAGCATCCTCAGTATCAGAACAATTCTGGAATATGACATCTCAGCATATGAAATAAAATAGAAAATTAGTATATGTTCTATTCTCTTCTGAAACTTGACCATGACTTATATCTACACATAAAAATCCCCAACTGATAAAAGTAACTGTTATATAGCCAGGTGTCTAGACATTACAAAGTTAAATAAAACCATAATCTTGGCTTTTTATCTATTTTATGTTCTATTTTCATATAATGAAAAACGCCAGTTTAGTCTCTATATAAAAATACTGACTTAAGGATCATTGGAACCACTGAAATGTCCACTATTCCAAATCATGTATAGTCCACTACACAATAGCTTGATCATGTGCCTACCTTAAGCCAAGCATAATCATAGACTGTATGAGACACAACCAGAGCCCCACTCAAGACACATTACTCATTCAATGTCCTCCATTCCAAACATTACTTATTTGTGTGTCTCAACAGCAAACAATTACCTAACAATCTTCTAAAGTCAAAGTCATTACTGCCACTTCTCCCTAAAGTCAAACTTACAATAAATTAACAATGAAACATACCACCTCCCTGCATTTATCTTGTATTTTTTCTTGGATAATAGCTTCATGGTATATCTAGAGGTCTATACCAGAGATTAAAGTAGTGAAAACTGGGGAGGGACTGACTTCTAGTGGGGAAGATAGCCTTGGGAAAGGAAGCTGTGTACCACCCTCTGTGAGTAGAAGTTGCCTGTGCTCTCAGACTGAATCTTTGTGTTTGCTTAGCTGAGTATTAATCCTTTCAATAACAGTAATGCCAGTTGCCATGTCTACCTGACTCCAAAACATGCTATTTTTCCACTGTGCTAAACTATACTTTCTATAAATAAAACTGGATTTGAAAATAATATTTAAACACTTCACTCTTTGTCATGCCCTGATGCTCAAGGTGACCACAACTACAATGAAAGGGAATCTTAGAAATAATAACAGAAAATAAGTGGAAAATTCTTATGGGAGAATGATGAGTTTTATTTTAAAAGATTTTAATATTGTGTTTGTACCATGACTATGGTTATATTAAATGTATATGCAAGCAAAGAAAAAAATGATTTATTTGTATGATAACAGTGTTTTATATTTTTGTTTTAAAAGCTTTGAGTGTTTCTATTAGAATGAATTTTAAATAAAAATACAGGCAAGTTAGTGTGTTGCAGTGTATACTAAAGGGATGAAATGAATGGCCTGGAATATTTAATATAATGGAATGAGTCAGGTTTGGGTAATGGGATTTTTACTTTTGCTCCAAACATTACCAGCTGTGTGACTTCTCAAAGTTACTTGGTACCTCTCAAACTGCTTCAATTCATCTGCAGAATTAAATAAAAATATTGCACTTGCCGGGAGTGGTAGCACATGCTTGTAATCCCAGCATTTGGGAGGCTGAGACTGGGGAATCCGAGTTCGTGGCCAGCCTCAGCTGCTTAGTGAGGCCCTCCGCAACTTAGGGAGACCCTGTTTCAAAATAAAGAATAAAAAATAGGGCTGGGGCTGTAGCTTGGAGGTAGAATGCACCCAGGTTCCATCCCTAGTACCACACACACAGAAAAAATACTGCACTTATGTCTATGATTAAAACAACATCAAGGAATAAAATATCTTAGTGTTTTTCTCTTAAAAAATAAAGTAAAGCACAGGTGATCTTCTGGCTTTGGCTTTAAATGATAAGAGACTTGCAAATACCTTTCTTTCCAATCCAATTCTCCTAATGTAGATTGTTGCTGTAGTCAACTGTTGGTAATAATTATGGCAATTATGATAAGAACATCCTGTGCCCTTTACCAAGCATATACTATTGTACTGTATTTTCTGGCAATAGGTGAATATCAGTGATGTTTTTTATTTTGAAACAGGGTCTCACCAGGGCACTGAGAGTCTCATTAAGTTGCTGAGTCTTGAACCTGTGATTCTCCTGTCTCAGCCTCCCATGTACTGACATTGCAGGTATGTCACACCATGCTCGGCTTCATGGTCACTTTCAACTGGAGTTGAGGTGAAGCAACATTCCATTTTCGTCTTGTACATACTTACTTAAATTCCTCATCTGTGTAAAAGCTTGGAATTTTCCTCTATGTGTGGAATAATTGAGAGAGACTACTCTCCATTTACCAAGCAGCTATGGGTATAACCTGAAATAAATGCACCTCCTGGCTATTGACCATTAAGTGCCATCTCCTGGCCTTCATGACTTGGTGATTCTTAATTCCTACTACTTTCAAGAATCCCACAGTGTGATCAAATTTTCTACCATTATTCTGACCTTACAGAGGAAAATCACCAATGAGCTTCGATATAATTCTGGTCCTACCTCATCTAAGGCATCCCTCATTGCTCAGCAAAAGGGTGCCTTCCAGGACCTACTTGGCTATCTTCTGGCCTTCTATACTCTATTATTAACCTATATTCCTGTGGACCTGAGCTATTTGGTCTTTTTATGCCATCTTCTTTGGCAGTTATGGAATTCTTATTTCATTTACCTTTTCTCTAAGTTTCCAAGAGCATTTCTAGCTTCCTAGACCTAAGAGTGTCTACTATTCTTGTCAGACTGTTAACATTTCATCATGGGTGTGTACTCCCATATTAATAAATATTGATATTGATAAGCGTTCCCTTTGAGAAATTAACATTTAGTTCTCTCCCTCAGCATGGAATCCTAAGAATCAAACCAGTCTATTGGCTTCTATTACCATACATTGATTGACTAGACCTTCTTGATCCTTAGGAATAGAATCACTTTCCTCTAAGAGAAACAGCACCTCTCCAGTCAGAATACATTTTTATTTGATCCTAGTTACTAGTTTTATAGCCAGGAATGAAGTTAGCATTAGGTCCTGAAGTGGATCTTATCTTGCAAGCTAAATATCTCTATACCATTTTTTTTCTTTTGGTACTGGATATTGAACCCAAGGGCATTCTGACTCTGAGCTAGACCCCAAGTTGGTGAGACTAGCTTCACACCTTTTATCCTCTGATCTCAGCCTCCCAAGTATTGTGGTTACAGACATTTAATACCATGGCCAGCAAAAGAAATATTTTCTTTGTTTTGTGGTGTTGGGGATCAAACTTAGTGCTTTGTGAAAGCTAGGTAAGTGTTCTAGCACTGAGCTATATCCCTGGCATCTTTCTACATATTTTTAAAGCAATATGAAACAATACAGGTATTTACCAGATGGAATGAACCACATCTGCAGGCCCAGCCCAGAAGCTTCGATGGAATGTAGGGATTCAAAGTTCACAAACCTAGATACTCTAATTTGAAGTTTCATAATCTCATTTCTTCTATTTAAGGTCCTGACCTTGGTATAGCTGACTTGCTGGGTTTAATCATTTTTGGAGTTCCATGACCCATGTAATTAAATCCTGGACCTGATCCTCAATTTTTTTCTGCCCTCCAGGTGCAGGGGATGAGAGTCTCTTTATATGCTGTCAAGGAGGCCCCTCTGGCTTTTGGTTTTCCTTTAATTGGTGATTAAAAGTCTCTCATCTTTCATTATCTTTTTCAATTCATCAATAAGACCCAGAAAGAGCTATTCAATTGAAGAGACCTTATAATTAGGCCCCCTTCTAACCTCCCCAATGTCTGAGCTAGTATACCAATCAGTGCTTTAAATTCCATTCTATCTCATAAAAGTTCATCATCAGAAAGCTGTAACAATGCCAGGGGTGATAAGTACTCCATCTATCACTTCACTGTCAACTGGAGGGTGACTGTCTCCAAAATGCCTTTTTAAGTCTGATTCCTAAGACTACTTCAAGTATCAATTATCCCAGGAAACAAACTAGTAAGCAGATAGTATGTGTAGGAGTTCTGTAGGGGAGTGCCTAGGGGAATACCTGAATGAGAGTTCTGGATGAAGATTTGAACAGAGGAAGACCTGGAGGATTTTAACTGAGATGTACTTACAAGAGGGGCCTCAGTATATCCCACAAGGAACCAGTAAACTGGAATAGACTTTCAAAATATCGTATGTTGGGGGGGGGGAAGGTGGGGGTTTATCTCAGAGGAATTTTACCTCTGAGCTACAGTCTCAGCTATTTTATTTTTTACTTTGAAACAGGGTCTCATTAAGTTGTGGAAGCTTTCTTCAAACCCGCCATCCTCCTGTCTTAGCCTCCCAATACAGAGATTAGGGTCATGTAACACTTCTGCCCCAGGTTTCAAAGTATCTTGAGTTAAGGCACTAGAGGTACAACCTTTGCATTTTACATATCAATAAGGCATTTGATGTGGCTTCCTCAAGGAGGAGGCCATCTTAATTAAGACAGCTCATTGCAGGTATATAGCCCTAAGTAGTAACCCAACTTTTACAGAGTTAACATTTTTATACAGTATGACCAAAGGGGGAAAATTTTAAAATAAATTAAATTATATTTATTTTTGTTATACTGTATTATATTCTTCTAAATTTATTTTTCAAATATATGGCCATCTACCAGGTCAAGGAGATTGAAATGATCAAGACACAAACTTTGATCTGAAAAAGTTTATAGCTTCTTACATATTCCTATCTTATAACCTCACTATATATATTCTACAGGTAAAAATCACGTACCCTATTCTGAATCTTATAGACTATCTAGCTGTTGTGAACTTATGTCAATAGAAGTATTTTTTTTCAGATGACCTAAATAAAATTCCCTTGTAAATTTTTTTCAATAAAAAGAAAAAATACATACCCTGAAAAATTAGCACATTTTAAAACTTAGGTTAAAAACTACAGAATAAGGTAATAAGATATTTTATGCCCTAAATTTATTGTAAAATTAGATATATAAAAGAGAAGAGTTTCTGCAAAGTCGACAATAATATACCCATGTCCTAATGACAATGATATGTATAAAGTTTTTGGAATATAAAATTATTTAAGGTATTAAGATAAGTAGTAGAATTTATCTTATGCATGACATCTCTACTTGATTAATGACATATTAGTCATTTACTTAGAGGTTGGGATCGGGGATCAGCCTTGTCCTGTTCACTACCATGTCTCAAATATAGTACCGGTTATATAATGGGCATCTACTACACTCTTGATATATCAAAATCAAAGAGTATTTTATATTCTACTATAAACTTTACTTTTGTTAACCCTTTATATCCTCCCAAACTTGTCTCTTATAGACACAATGTTACCTTCAAGAGTGATTATTGACATTGTTGAAACTCCTAAAGAAGTATAAAGTATAATCTTGTCTTAAGTGCAAATAATGACTTTTGAATATTTATTATTCTGTATTATTTATTATTTTTCCAAAATACTTGTTACTCTATGCAAATCAGTTGAGGCACACTACTTGTCAGACTGAAAAAATGCTGACTTTTAGCTGGGTGTGGTGGTACAATCCTGTAATCCCAGTACTTGGGAAGCTGAGGCAGGAGGATTGCATGTTTGAGGCCAGCCTCAGCAACTTAGTAAGACTTTGCTTCAAAAATAAAGATAAGAAAATACTGGGGTATAGCTCAGAGGCAGAATGTATCTGGGTTCCATCCCCAGCTTCCCTCTAAAATGATACTTAGCTTTTAGCATGTGGCACATACTGAATTAGTACTTTGATATTCTAAATGATTCATCTAGATAAAGAAGCAAAGAAAATTAAGATGAGGGGATAGAATGAAAAAGCAACAGTAAAAAGAGAAGGAATCAATTTCAAGCTCCAAAGGTATAAGACCCATATCTGCATGTATAAAATAGATATCTCAGTCTAGGGAAGAGATCTTTAGGTAAGATACTCTGCCAGCAACGGGGCTATATTTTTACCAACAAGAAAAACAGGTAACTAGGTTGTGATAAATTGAAGAAAAATTCAATAGTTTAGAGGGAAACTTTAAAAGCTCACTTCCCCTTTTTAAAATAGGAATATCATGATAGTATTTTCACAAAGCCTGTATAAAGAGTTGTATAAAGCAAAAGCCAAAACGTACGCTATAAATAGAGCCAGCTTGAATACACAGTACCAACTTGGACAAGATAGAAACATAAAAAATCTAAAGCTGTGCATCCTGGCACATCTAGCTTTCCTATTGGCTGGTTTTTAATTTGTGGCAAAAATAAAAGTATATCTGTGTGACTCACACTCCTCACCTCTCAATGGAATCATCTATACATATGCTCAAAAGCAATGAGTGCCTCAAAGAGTTGAGCAGGCAGAGGATGCAAATATGCTTTGAACACCACGCATTCCTCCCTATATGTGTAATTACTGTCATGACAGTGAAATCAAATGTGCTCTGAACTGGTGGGGCCATAACTCTGGTAGAAGTGGATCTGAACTGCATATAGCCTGGCAAAGGGGAATCCAAGAATTTCAAGCAGAAAGGTATCTAAGTTACAGCAAAAGGAGAAAACACACTTAAAAAAACAAAAACAAAAACAAAAAACTACTATGTGGTCTGAAAATCCATTCTGTAGTGCTTGCTTATCTCTATTTGATATATTTCTGATAATTTCAAAGTAGTTAATAAAAATTACAAGTCTTTGTGTAAAGAAGGGCCATTTCATATTGTTATATTGCAATGGATATGCTTTAGATCAAAGTAGCTAAAAAGCATTAATGCAATAAAATACAATTATGCTGCAGAATTATCCCTTGAATTATTGATGCAATATTGACTCATTTAGTATCTCTCATAACAAATGGGCAGAATATACATTTACAGGTTAATATGTCCCACCAAGGGAAGAAATGCACAGAAGCTGAACCCATAAATTCAGTAACTTTATCACCCTATGTTTTATTAAAATCCATTAGATTCCTTAAGAGACACAAGGTCAAAGAAGAATTTTTAAAAGGGTGCTCTAAAATAGTTTAAACAATTTTAAACAGATATTAAAACAATGCCAATTACATAACATTTGTTGTTTTAATTACCAACATTATTTTCTGCTAATTCTTCTTAATACTCAGATGTGGTTAAACAAAAGAAACTATTAATAGTTCATGGACTCTTTGACACAAATTATCTAACTCCACATGAATTGAATTTGTTTCTACTGAAAAATTTGCTGCATCTACTATATGTCTAACACATGTGAATGACCAAGAAATGCATTTAAACAAAAATGATACCAAAGATAAGAATGTATATATAGTAAATAATATTTTTTTTATCTTGCAGTACTGGGGAATGACATTTAGTATCTCTCACAAGCTAGGCATGTGCTCTACTTCTGAAATTCATCCTTGGCCCTTATGTTTTCCTTTGGGACCAAGTCTTATTAAGTTCCCCAGGCTGGCCTGGAACTTGCTATCCTCTTGCCTAGGCCTCCAGAGTCACCTGGTTCTTAAATACACATTGGCAAATGGTGGTGTTTCTAACATATCAAGAGAATGTACTTAGTTTTCAGACAATTTGTAAGGCTTGTTCTTTTTCAGTTGCTTTTTTTTTGAAGAAAGCAAAATTCAGGTGTACATGACTGATTAAATAATATATAAAATGAAGAGACAGATAAATTGTTTTTCCCTCTTTTTTTCAGGTTAAGTGTTTTCTGCATTCCACTGAATGGCACCTTATATAGGAGAGTTAAGGTGCAAATAAACTGGAAACAAAGTGTGACTTTATCAAGGAGGATAACCTATTTAAGTAATTTCATTTTCATCTAGTAAGTTTCTACTGGTGCAAAATGTTTTTTAACAATGCCTTTTAGGATATCCTGAGTATATTGCACTGCTTACAGTATGCACTGTGAAATATAATGGTTGAAATATCTGGCTTCTTTCATCATCTTAGGATTTTCTAGAGAAGGTGAGAAGTATTGCCTGAGTGCACTCTAACTTTTTTTATATGTGGTACTGGGGATTGAACTCAGGGGCATTCTACCTCCAAGCTATACCCCCAGCCCTATTTTTTATTCTTTATGAGAACCAATTAATTACTATGATGCAGGAGAGTGAGGTACTTTTTCTCAATTGGGAAAATACCTTTCCCCTAATATTTTCTTTTCCTTCATCCCCTGATATGCCCAATAAAGCCCCATTTATTTAGATCCCTGGAACATAACCACTATCCCTGGAATTTAAATAACAGGTGTGACATGGTGTGTGTGTGTGTTACTTAGGATTGAACCAAGGGGGATTCTACCACTGAACTACACCCCTAGCCCTTCTTATTTTGGAACAGGATCTTGCTAAGTTGCTGGGGCTGGCCTCTATCATTTATATTCCTATGTCAGTCTCCTAAGTACTAGGATTATAGGAATGCACTACCACATAAATCACCTCTTAATCTGTGCTACCTCTGCATCCAGTACCTACTTCTACTTGTATCCTTGTCATATGCTACTTGTTGTCAGCCTTAATAGATTGTGCACTCTTTGAAGACAAAGGATATATACACACACATACATATATCTTTGTACCTCCAGCACCAAACATGATTCTTAGTATAAAATAGGAATTTTTTATTAATCTGTTATTACTGTTATTAAAGGATTGGTAAACATTTGTTGTTGAAAACTTTTTGTCACACTACTACTTATGTGAATTCTGATTTTTAAGCCAAGTAAATAGAAGGAGTAATATTAAATAATTTCATAGACTATGTCTCTGAGTTAACAGTAATAAGAAGGAAAGGGGAATCATGAAATGGGCATCGATCAAGAGAAAGGAGAATGGGTCTATCTTAGGATCCCTGGGCTACAGAGTCCCTCTGAAATGTTCTTCCTCTGATCTTGGCATATTATGGATATATTTTGTCATTTAGATCTCAGCTTCTCTCTTAAGTACACAATGTGATCACTTTATCATAGCACCTTATTCTAATTCTCTGCATGGTATTAATCATAGTCTGATTATTGCTATTATTATTTATTCCATGGTCAATAAAGTTTTTACTCAGTGCCTGTCTATTCTCCATCTAGGAAGATAAACTCCATAAAAATGTCTGTTCACTACTTCTATCTGTAGATGTATAAAATATTTCTAGGTTAATAGTCCATGCTTAACAGATTTTTATCAAATTAGTTGATTAAGTACATGTTTGTAAAATCTGGCAGTTTTTACTCATAGTGAATTCATTTTGAAACACCTCACATCCAAACAGTACCTGAGTGTGGTTTTTTTTTCTTTTCTTTTTTTTTTTTTTTTTCAAGGAACAGCAAAAGTGGAGTATCAGAGAACCCAAGTGTTATTGATTTCTCATGACTATGTATCTCGTTGAGGAAGGAAGAGACAAAAATGATGAAGTTTAAATGCATCTTTACAATGAAAGAGAGAAGGAGACTTGATGAAGGAAACAGTTCAAATAATGCTATGTACATATATAAAATTATCCACACCAACCCCAGTAACATGTACGAAAAGGGAGAGGGAGCAGGATGAATCCAAACACACTAAAATTCTTGCATTTGTATGTTTCTATCCTCCTGAAATTTATTTTGATGTATTGTTATAATACACCAATAAAATTACATATATATGCATACATACATACACACACACACATATATGATTAATAAAATGAAAACCAGGGGGAAAAAGGAGGACTGAGGAAGGAATCTGACCAAATAATGTTATATTTGTATGAGAATGAATCACTACCTATAAAAATAGCACACACTGGGAGGTAGAAGAGAGAAACACCAAGATGTTGTGTGTATATGTATGAGAGTATCACGTTGAATCACGTTACAATGTATAACTATAATACACGAGTGAAAAAATGAGGAAATAAATGAGAAATTGCTTCCTTGATAGCTGATTGAATGCAGTATTATAAATGTGAGGAGACTTGGTAAAATCAAGTGAACATCTAGGTCAATTTGAATTTGGAATTTGAAGTACAATATTTGTATGTTTTTTATTATCATTTGTATAAATGAAAGAGAAAATACTATCGGTCCACCAATTCTGCTTCTTTATTTCCTCTGGATCCACAGTTTACATTTCAATGTAGCATTGTGATATGGATAATAGAATGAAGCAGATGTATTTACCACTGATAGTCTCAGCTTCTAACAACTGCCAAGAGATTTGGAGAATTCGCTAGATAGTTCCAAGGTTCCTCTGTATAGGAGACTACCCACTGAACACCCAACAGGACTGAAAAATAAGGAAGCTCTTTTGGGTCACTGAGATGTAGTTGTAGCACATGTTCACTTATACGGATTTTCTTTCGTAACATGCTCCTCTTCATCTCCAGCCTCACTGAACTGCCATCTATGTCACTTATGAGGGCTAGTGATCAAGGTGTCCTCTTCCGGGGCTAGTTGGTCCAGGAACAAAAATAAGATCCACATCAGGCCAACTGAAACCCTATTGTAGGATTTTTCAATCTGGAACTAAAAGAAGAGTTTCAGGCCCAGCACAGTAGTGATTACAGAACAACAAGTGAGGGTAACCTCTTTAAGAGACTAAAGCAGACAGGCAAAGGAATAAGATGAACAGTTTAAAAATATCTTAAATGATGGCTTCACCTGGCTCAGAGGTCTGCTAAATCCCTGGTATTTCCACAATTTACAGAGATATCTCATAATTCTTCTAGTCCGTTCTTTTTACCCAACATGTTTGGATTTCCACTATGTAATTCATGGATAACACTGAGGTAGAGTAGGATTATGTTTCTACATGTAGAATTATTTGGGAATCATAAAAATATTATATAGCACCATTCTGTTTTTATCATATTAGTAAATGAGCCATAAAGCACCACTTACCCATTCTAGGATACAGTTTCTCAAATAGAAGGAGGTGGGGTCCCTCTGCTGTGAAACAGGAAAAACAAAGGGGGAAACTAACTCACCAAAGTGTTAGTCTACACTATAGCAGTGTGTCTCAAATTCAACTATAGGTATAACTCACGTAGGGATTTTGTTGAAATGCAGACCTGGATTGAGATCTGGGCAGGGCCTGAAACTATATTTCTATAATACTTTCAGATGATGCTACTGTGGGTCTGCTACCACACTTAGAGTAGCAAGGCTGTAGAGTGCATTCTGTGTCTTTTTGTGTTTGTTCTTGTCCATGTATGATAGAGAGAACAATTAGAGCAGCTAAGAATCTTTCCTCAAAGTGTCAGGTAGTATTCAAAGGAAAGATTCTGGTGGGACTCAATATGTATTGCTGAGGCATGACCTGGGATCTTGACAGAAATGCAAACTCAGGTGCTCTACCCCAATCTATTGAATCAAAATACTTTGGGCATCAAGTCCAGAAAACTGTATTTATAAGCACACTAGGCAAGCACTGTATTCTTTAAAGGATAAGACTTCTATGGAAGGAATGTATGGGCTAGAAATTGACCAGATATGACTGCTTAAATATCACTATCATTGGTCTCAGAGCGATGTTAAAACTAACAACAAAGAGCACGAGTAAATCAAAGACTGAGAAATCCCAGTAATCCTGAATCCAATTTTAACACTTTATGTGTGCTTAATTCAAGAGCAAGGCTCATGTATATATATGCAGGTGGCAATGATGTAGAGACCATAGGAGAGCCACCCTTCTGTCTCAGCTCTACACACAACCCACAGCCACTCCAAATAGCAGTTGTCTAATATACTAATTGGAATTAGTAACAATTTTTCTATCTAATAAATAAATGACAAATTTGATGACAATATATTGTACTTTGGGAACTCTAATTGCCTGGGAACTTGTTAGTAGTAATATAGATAGATAGATAGATAGATAGATAGATAGATAGATAGATAGATAGATAGATATAGAAAGATTATATATATATATATATATATATATATATATATATGCATTTTAGTCAATTCTGAGAAGATTATTATCTGTGGTAGGAAAGGGGAAATTTATCAGAGAGAAGGAGATAAAATAATTTGAAGGAAAATGTTTATAACAAAGAGCAGTGTGGATATAAGCAGTCTCCAGAAAGGCTTTGTGCAACAGACAGAGGAGCTGAGCTCAGAAGTAAATACAAAATCTTTAATCACTGCCTTTTTCTGCACCTCCTTGCCTACTAACTCATAATCAGCATGAATAGGCACATTTGCATGACTAACATTCTGAAAAATACATATTCATTTTAATCTCCAATACTGAGGTCCTTGAAAAAGTGTCCTTACTTTATTTTAATAAAATTTACTTTATTTACATATTTGCGTGTGTTACTAGTGATTGAAACCAGAGGCATTCTAACTCTGAGCTACACCATCAGCCATATTGTTTTTGTAATTAGGGTCTCACCAAATTGCTGAAGGCCTCACTAAATTGCTGAGGCTGCCATCAAACCTATGATATACTGTCTTAGCATCCTAAGTACTAGGATTACAGGCATGCTCCACCATGCCTAACTTCCACAAATTTATTTATTTAATTTTTTGAAATTTGCTTTCATTGGTGCATTGTAACCATGCATCATATTGATGTTTAGTATAATAGAAACATACATGCAAAGAATATCAGGTGCATTTCCCTATAGATCCTGCCTTGATCCCTCCCCACCCCATTTAAAATATTGAAATTGGTATTGATGGCTTCACTAATGTACATAGAATTGTTTTAACTGTTTCCTTCATCAGGTCCCCTCCCTCTTTTCTTCCCAAATCCTCGTCCACTATTCTACTGGTATCTTTACTCAACACATAAACCTTCACTTTCCAAGACTGGCTATTTTCACTTAGCTTCCAAAAGGAAATGAAGTCAGAATATTATAGTGATACATGCTTATCTATGTTTACAGCAGCACAATTCATAATAGCCAAACTATGGAACCAGCCTAGGTATATGTCAACTGATTGATAGTTGTTCTTGAAACGGAACAATGTAGGGGAAAAGAAATTCATCTCCAGAGGAGAGTATCACTATGCCCTCTTATGCCCAGTCCAAGACCAGGGAAGCTGGCTCTGACCAAGTAAGATCATAAAAAAGGATGCCAAGAAAAATTATTCATCTGCAGGAGCCTTTGACCTAACCTGAGCAAAAACAATGGAAATAATAAAAAGAAAATGAAGATAAAGTAACTAAGGAGCAGAAATGAGTGGAGAAAATTATGTTCCATATTTTGTGTTTCTGAGTAATGATACTCAACACCCTGGAACTTTCAGTTGAATTCCATTGTACATGTCCTGACTTCTCTCAGATCACATTGTTCATGGTCCACTCTCGCCACTTCCTCTCCTATTTGTTGTCTCTTCCAATTTGGTTTGTACAGGGTGCATGATCAATAGTACCTCATTTATTTCCTTCTCTAAAATGTTCATGAAGACAAAGGGAGATATCCCACAAATGACCTTTGTCAAATCCCTTGATCCCTTTGCCCCAGAAAGATGTTTTAGCATTTACAAATCACTTTCATTTCCTCTCAGCCTGCCAGGGTGGTTTTTGTCTCTGTGGTGGCTTCCTTCTCAAAACATCATGGTTTTAAAAGGATCAAATAAAGTTCATAGTAGCTTATCTCAATTTCTCTGGTATAACACGTTTCAAAATGAGAAAGTCAGAATAAATCAATGGCAATACCAAGAATTTATGGAGGCCTCTACTTAGGGCAGATACCTTTTTGTCTAATACAAAAAGCAGCTGAAGTATGATCTCAAGGAGATGGGGAGAGGAGTTGGCAATCAAGATATAATGGAGATGATTGACAGGTGAATGGGTGTAACACCACATCCAAGAAAGGCAAATCAGGGAAGAATCTCCAAGTGTGTTTGTTTGTTTATTTATTTACTTATGGCTTTGGAATGGCTGTTATGAATGAGCAAATGATAATGAAGGAGGGACACAAACTGGATTAAAAATCTCTACAGGAAGACCACTTGAGATGGTGAGGGCTAAACAGGAAGTAGGGAGACCTATGATTTCCTTTTTTTTTTTTTTTTTTTTTTGCGGTACTGGGGATTGAACTCAGGGGCATTCGACCTCCGAGCTACACCCCCAGCCCTATTTTTTATTCTTTATTTTGAAACCGGGTCTCACTAAGTTGTGGAGTGCCTCACTAGGTAGCTGAGGCTGGCCGCGAACCCAGATCCTCCGGTCTCAGCCTCTATGATTTCCTTATAATTGTTATCGTTAGTTATCAGAACAAAATAGTGTTCACCATTCTCTGAGTACCCACAAATGGATTATGCACTTTAGATGTACATCTCATAATGCATGCAACCCATGAATTGTATTATGACTTATGCTCATTTCAAGACATGGAAAATACAGGAGAGGATTAAAATCTCCTGTTTTAAAGTATATCTTTGATGTTCAGTTACTTAATAAACTTAATAGATTTTAAGCAGTAGTATTTTGCCACAGCAATGTTCTCTCTTCAATCTGTACTTAGCAAACATGTACTGTATGCCTTTCCTGCAGTAAAAAGTGGTCTAGTGTAGTGTTGGAAAACAAGACCTTATGAAAGTCCCTTAATTTCTCAGCCTCACTATTTTCTTGTCTGTTAAATTGAGGTAATATGAATCTCTATTTCATAGGCTTTCATATTTTCTAGGGATCGAATGATTCCACTCAGGAAGTCAGTGAGAGCATTAGCTGATATATGAAGACATTTCCATGAATCATCATTATTATGGATCAGAGCAAACTCCAGCAGAAGATAGTTGGAAGCTGTAGCTATAAACAGAGTTCTTGTTGCACAGATGCTAATCTGGTTGTAGATAGAAGAGAGTCAGATATATGAACTATTAAATCCAATACAGTGAATGGAACAAGTGACACAGATGTGAAGTAAGTAGATAAAGTAATAAGTTGTATGGAGGCAATTGAACTTAGGTTGCTACTAAAGAGAATTAATAAAGTGCCAATATTATAGTGAAAGTCAATCTGCTAGCTTAGGTGTTGAGAGAAGAAAATGTTGATATATAGGGTGTAGTTCCTTTACCTATACAATCATTGACAGTAATATCATTTTCATTCTGTGGACAAATAAATTTTCTCAGATAAAAGTAAGTTTTTAAGGTTCTGTAACTTGCAATTATATAATACCTAATCATTTTGGAATAATATTTGCCTGAATCCAGAGGCAATGCACTTTCCCTACAGCTCATGGCTGAAATATTCCAGATGTCAGTGGACATGTAGTAATGTCAAACAAGTCTTGTTATTACTGGCCACTTTTCTTTGAGAGAAAATATATCATTCATTTAAATTAAGAGATCAAACTATTGGAAACTCAAGAAACAATTCAAACCCAGGAACACAGATATACACTTGTAACCATAGTACTTGGGAGGCTGAGGCAGGAGGATCACAGGTTCAAGGCCAGAGTATGGCAACTTAGCCACACTTAGATCCTGTTTCAAGGTAGAAAAAAATAAACTGGGGATGGTGGAACATGTTTGTAATCTCAGTACTTGTGTGGCTGAAGGAGGATTTCAGGTTCTTGATCAGATTCAGCAACTTAGTGAAACCCTTTTTCAAAATAAAAAATAAAATGGTGGGGATAGTTGAGAGGTACAATGTCCCTGTGTTCAATCACCAGTAACAAGATAAATAAATATATTAAAAAATAGGCATAAGCTGGGCATGGTGGCGCACGCTTGTAATCCCAGCATTTGGGAGGCTGAGACTGGAGGATCTGGGTTCGCGGCCAGCCTCAGCTACCTAGTGAGGCACTCTGCAACTTAGTAAGACCCTGTTTCAAAAATAAAGAATAAAAAATAGGCCTGGGGGTGTAGCTCAGAGGTAGAATGCCCCTGAGTTCAATCCCCAGTACTGAAAAAAAAAATAGTCCTGAGGTAAAGCTTAGATGTAGAAGGCCCCTGGGTTTAATCCCTAACACCATAAAAAAATAAATAATAATAAAAAGAAAAGAGAAAGAGAAAAAAAAAAAAAACTAAACAGAGTTCGGAACAAAATGTTTCAGTTTTATAGATGTTAACTTCATAGTAAAGAAAAATAAAGTTATTCTTGTAAACTTATTTAAATATGGACATACTAAATTATAGTTATATAGGAAGAGTAAGACATTCTGGGGTACTATTGCATGTTAGGGGGCATATAGAGAACAACAATGTACTGTATATTTTGGAAAACTAGAAGAAAGGATTTGAAAGTTTTCACCACTAAATAATTATGAATATTTTAAATATGTATATATTTAAAATACATATTTAAACTAATTTGTATATTATGCAATATATACATATAATGAAACATTACATGGTACACAACTAATATGTACAATTTCATGTTTCTATGTGTAAGTTAAAATAAATGTTAAAACTATAAATATAAATTTAAACTGCATAGATTGAAAAAATAGTACAAAAGGCAAGGTCATTGAGGAACAGATGTAACTGGCACCACTGAGAAGCTTCTTTTACCACATATAGTCTTCATAGCTATCTGGATAGAAGAGGTGAGGTCTTTTCTTTATTGTAAATGATAAAATTAAGATTGCTCAGATGCATTAATTTTTCATAATTTATGTCATGGTTGGACTCCTAACCCTTTTTTCTCTGTTTATTCATTTCTTTTATTTTTTCTTGTATTTTTATCTTGTATTGGTGCATTATAGTCTCAGATCATATTGTAGTTCATAGTATTTCTGACTATAATGGTTTGGATTTAGAATGTCACCCTAGTCCTCACAGAGGCAAGGTAGCAATGTTGGAAGCTAGGCTTGGTTGCTAAAGAAGAGGTCCCTGAGGGTGTGGCCTGGGGGGTTATTTGGTTCCTCCTCCCTCTGCTCTTGCCCTCTGCTAAGTGCTCTCTTTCTCTCCACTTACTGCTGCCTTGCCTAGAGTGCTACAGACCCTGGCCTCACATAAATTGAACCCCAAAATCTCCAAAAACTGTGAGCAAATAAATCAATTTCATCTAAGTTGTATTGAAGTTTATTTTGGATTATAGCAATGATAATATTGACCAAGATACTGACTATAGAACCTATTTAGTTCACAGTATTCCATTGGGCCAACTCACAATCCTTTCTTCTTTTTCTTCTTCTTCTTCTTCTTCTTCTTCTTCTTCTTCTTCTTCTTCTCCTTTTTCTTTACTTTATACTGTGTAAGTCAAAATTCTCTCCTGAAGCAGTTAATGTAAATTAATCACCAATATCCAGGGTTGATGGAAAGAGCAATCTTAAATAAATAAGTGAGAAGTTTGTGGAAAAAGAACAAGAAAACAGGAATCAGATTTCTTCAAGAACTAGATGGACCTATAAACCATGTAGATGCTTATCCAGAATTTTATCTTTAGAAAATTCTTCAGGAGAGGTAAAAAAAATTCATATATATAGAAATATTAACTAAATATTATCTATACATGAAAAATAAAATAGAGACATATTGGATGACTGATAATAAACTTGTGATATATAACTTTCTTGTTTTTCTGCCTTGACACTCCACACTTAGCTTTCAATGGTGCATGAACAAACAAGTACATACATAACACACCTGTACCCAGAGAAGAATGGATGGAAGAGAACAGATTTACAGAATGAATACAAGAAATTAGATCTCCTTTGGTAATTTTCTTCTAATACCTGCCTCTTCAGCTACACTGAATGGCAAACCTTTTCTTGTGCTTTTCTGATACAAATCCTACTCAGAATCATGGTCTTAAACAATATTGCATCTCCCAAGTGAAGATTTTAAATCAAAGGAGTAAAAATTCACAGCAGAGACTTTCTACTTGATGGGTGGTGCTCACTGAGTACCAAGGAAAGCTGAGTGAAAAAAATTACAAGGCAGGGCCAGAAGAGATCTTAGGCAAAAGCATCTCCATGTAGCACAATTCCAGGAGGCAATTCTCAGAGACTACTCTAAGCAAAATTCACCCACTGCACCAGGACCAGGTGAATGGTGCCTTGAGTTTGTGCAATACTGTGAACTTGTAAGAGGCTCAGCCACTTTGACATGTTTATGTAGCAAAAGGTCACACAGATGTCCCAAGATGCCATAGTCTAAGATTCATTTGTACAGAAAATACTTCATGAACATCTCCAGAATCTGTCAATCACCTGACTGATCTATTCATGCATCCTTCAAGGCCACAATGTCATCTTAATGACAGAGTTACCTATGTAGAAATTTTATTTTTAAAAGAATTCATGGAGGCTTAGACAGGAGGATTGCAGGTTCAAGACCATCTGCAGCAACTTAGTAAGACTCTCAGCAACCTAGTAGACCCTATTTCAAAACAAGAGATAAAAAAGCCTATGGGTACAGCTTGGAGGTAGACTATCTCTAGGTTCAAAATACAGTATAGTAACATAATTAATATATAGGGAAATTTGCTCATGGCACTACCAGTAATTTCAGTTACAAGTGACTCCTTGGATGGCATGATTTCTGGGATAATAGGAAAAGATTCATGCTGTTTCTGAAATTCAGTCTACTAGTAGTACTTTTTAGTTTTAACAGGAATCCTATTAAAGCACAAAATATTGAACTGTATTTTCATATTTTGCCATTCATATAATCCTAATTGTAGGAATAATTCTATGAAATAAATATAAATTATTATTATTTAAAGATGGAGGATCTAGCCAGACATGGTGGCACCAGTCTGTAATCCCATGGAGGCTGAGACAAGAGGATTGCAGGTTTGAGGACACCCTCAACAATATAGCTGAAACTTTCAGCAACCTAGTGAGATTCTATTTTACAACAACAACAAAAATAAATAAATAAATAAAGAGCTGGTATATAGAGGTAGAAGCCCCAGTTCCAGAAAAAAAAATAAAAAAGGGGACCTAAATCTAAAAATATGTCCACATTAGCAGAGCTGAACCCATGTCTTTAGTTCTGCCATCTACCAGTCTCATATGGCTGCTAATTTTGAGAATCCATTGTACTGTAGACTAGAATGCCATGCAATTCAAGGTTGAAATTCTATTCTATAGTTTAAAGCAAACTGGTTTGGAAATATAGATAAAAGTGATGTTAGGGTTAACTGAAGGTGTCAGAAACACCCTTCTGTCTCAGCCTCTCATGTAGTGGGATTATAGGCATGCACCACTATGTCTGGCTCTCATAAAAACTTTTGAGTCATAATCATTTTGATTTACATTCCTTGAGGGTACAATTCTTACCTTTAATTTCTAGATGGACGTTTCTAGCTCAGCTCTGGTATGCAGAAGGTACTTACTCAATGTGCTTGTAAAATGAATGAATAAATGGATGACCAGTCACATCACAGCTAGAATCTTAGTCCCAGTTTTAAAACAGTGACATAAGTGGTGTCAAAAATTGGTGCAGCTTCTATTATTACCACTCTTCCTTCAGTGGATGAATGAAAGATAGAGAAGCTAAACTTGTAAATTTTCTTGTATAACTGCACACTTCTATAGGAAGTATCCTTTTAAGTAGGTGTGTCTTGAACTGCTGAGGTACTAGACCAGAACCAATCCAAGCCTCAGGTAAACAACTGACCTTGTGAAGGAAAACCACAGCACTAATAAAGGAACTGAATGAAAACTCACCTTCTGGATATTAAAAACAAAAAGAAAATTCACATCACAATTCCACATGAGAAATCTTTTTTTTTACACCTCCCTTTAATAAAGCAAAAATCCTACTGTAATATAAAAGTTTTCATTTCCACCTGATTTCTATATTCCCACTCTCAAATTCAGAAGTTAGAATGGAATATTTTGTATTTAGACATAAATAACAAATTATTTGGAATTTTTAATTTCTAATTCATTGTGCACAAATAATATAAAGCAACATTAGGTGTTATTCATGATTATAAATTTAATCCTAATATAAATACTTTAATGTTTTATTTTGTTGTGTATATATATATATATATATATATATATATATATATACACACACACACACACATATTGCCTAAACTTAAAATGTTACAGTCAATTTCATGTTAATTTGCTTTATATTTTATTTCTTTAGAAATTACTTATGATAAGAGCATTAATAATATAGCCAATGTTATTCAATTTTATTTTCAAGTGATAGTTAATAATTTATCCATTCATTTTTAAATTTTCCTAATTTTATCAATAGTAAAGAACAACTCTGATTATTTTTGTATTCATGTAATTTTTTCTTTATAATTATTCAGACAGAGATCCTTTTGGAGGATCTCATCTACCTCAACTTTTACCCACCACATTATCTTATTTTACTTCATAATAATTATACCATATGGAATTTATGTTCCTAGCATGTGTCTGTGTGGTGTGTGTGTGTATACACATCTGCATATGTGTGCCTGTGTATCAGCTCTCTTCCTTGACTATAATAATTATTTATTGAGGGCAAGCGCTTTGCCTGTCTTTTCACTAGTATATCTTTAGTCACTGTTACAATGCCAGATATGTGCTCAGCATTCATAAATGTGTAGTGCGTTAACAAAAGAACAACTGAATGATAAGTAGATAGTTTAAAACAGCCAATGACTATTTCTTTACCTTTCAGTATAATAATTGGAATTAGTATGTAGGACTTTGCATCCAGTTACATAAAATTTATATGAAATTCTAAAGTAATTTTTATATTATTTCTAAAGCCATCATTAATATATGGAAAAAAAACAGAAAAAAGAAAAATCCACATGTTCACCCCTCAACATACAACATTTTCATGTACTATATTTCTATTATTCTTGTTGATATAAATTCACATGAAATGATGATTTAATTAGCATATAACAAACATAGAAGTTAAATTCCTAAGTTTATTTTTCTTCATGTAGTGGAAATATTCAAAGAAACATACTGAAGACTGTCTTTAGATATAAAAAGCATTATACACATCTTATTAAATTTATGGGTTATTCATTCTGCATTCAAGAAAATATGCTGAATGTATCATGCTACCAACAAAAGAAGGTTAAAATGCTAAACATGGAGAATGTTATTTATATTGATTTTAATTGTTGTAGAAAAGTACAACCATAAATCCGCATGCTGCACTGAAAGCTTTATGAAATGAAAAGGCTTTTAAATGTCTATTTCAAGGTCAATCGAGTCATGCTATCTCAACTAAAATATATTTTTGCATTTAGGGTACAATGAAAAGATACTAATAAATTTTTTGCCCACAAAACTCCAGGGGAAAGATAATACAAGAGCTTGTAGAGATCTACTCTAGCCTCTCTAAAGTAATGAGCAATATTCATTATTTACTATTAAATAATAGTATGTCAATATTCCCTATTTACTATTAAAGTATTTTTAGAAAGTAAAGGAAATTGTTTTCAGTAATTGTTTACACAGCAGAATAATTTAGTAATGTAGAAAGAAATAATTCTTAAAATTGGACTGATACTCAAATTCTAGCTTCGTAAACAGAGTAAGTTATCTTTTCAGGCTCCCATTTCCTCATTACTAAAATGAAAAACAATACCCCTATTAATAGTTTCATTCTCTTAGGAACTAATTGTGGGGATTAAGTGAAAAAAAATACATTTAATGTGCCTGGAAGACTGTGTGGCACAGGATATGCACTCTATAATGAGTAGTCCTATAAAGACAATGGGCAATGAAGTAACCATCAGGAGGTGAAAGGGACCCCACTTGGTTCCATTATCCCTAAGTTATCCAGAGAAGGTAAATCACTACATCAACAGGTTCATTTGAAAAGCTGCATATATTTGCAAGGCACTAAAATTATTTGTATTAGGAACACTGTAATCAAAAATAACCGTAAGAAAAAAAATAATTCAAGCTAAGCAAGTGCCAGAAATAAATTAATTACTGTTAATTCACATAATTAAAATTTCAGAGTCAGTTCCAGCTATAAATACAGCTTGATTAGAGGCACAAAATCTAGCAGCGAGAGGGAAAATTATACACTTTGCCCCCTTTCTTCAAAAATCAGCTAGTGAACGTTTTGTTGGTTTCTACTTGGCTTGGCTAGAGCCCTAAACCAATCTCTGAAGCAATCAGTGTGGTCTGTGGCATAGGAAATTCTACTTGGCCCATCACCATCCACATCATCCCAATTGGAGCATTGTTGTTATGAAAGAAAAAGAAGAGTGGTACCTTGAATGCACCAGACTTTCTCATCTCTGTCAAACATGGGTCCAGGGTGAATAAGTATTTTAGTGGTAAACAATGTATTTCTACTCCAAGAATTCATAATAACCTAATGCAGATAATACAGGTACTGTGTAAATTCACTATGACATTCAAATTCATAATGGAAAACACGTCTGTTTTGTTGAACACTCAATAATTCTCATCTAAAATTCATCTTTAGCATTTAGCAAAAGCTAGCCAAAATTATGATCCCAGAAAAAAACAATTAATAATATACATTTCTTATTATAACACTTACTACTCACTTGCTCTTTCCTCCTTTTCTATCTTCTGTCCATCATTCCAACCTCCCTTCATTCTTTCAATTCTCTCTCAACACTATTTAATATCCCAAATATTTACTAGACACTTCATATGTATGACCCTCATATGACTTGATAAAAAAGACCTTGCTTTCTCTAATGAAATAATGAAATTTGTGATCCTGTTGGGAACATACTATAAAGGTGTATATGAAATGTTAAAAAAAAATAGTGGTTAGAACCAGAAAAGCATAGCATTGGGGTATAGCAATACTGTTTTGACAGTATAGCTATACTGTCTTAATAGAAACAAAATATGGCTTGGACTACAAAGCTCTGGATCATGTTCCTGGTTTTGGCTTTTGCCAGTGGTGTGAATGTTGGAAAGTCATATGAGCTTTCTGAACCTCCAGCTTTTCATTTGTGCAGTAGAAATGAAGCCCCCTGCCTCCAGGAGCATTGTGAAGATTGAGGCAATGACATATGTGAAGGTGCTAGCAGCACTCTCTAATATGTAACTGGCAGCACAATGTTTTTAAACAAAATGTTGTCTTTTTTGGTAAGAGGGAGAAATGCTCCAAGCTAATAGAATCAAGAAAGACTTTACTAGGATGGCTTTAAAGTTGATAGGATTGGAGAGCTCATATGAAAGGGAAAGACCTCTCTGGTATTAGAAAAGAAACAAAACAGAAACAGGAAGAATGATTTTTATGAAAACAAAATATTTTGTGTTAGCCTTAAATAGTGAATTTTTATTTTTGTTTTCTTTTAGGTCTTAGAACTTTTCCAGATAAGTCTTTTAAAGACCTGCAACACATAAAACTCCTAAGAGCCTTGCTTCTGCAGAAATAGGTGTGAGAGGACTCCCTACTCCAGGATTTCATGATGAATCTACCACTATAGAAATCAATGGTGGTATGATTGAAATGGTGTCTCCCAGAAGCCATGCTTGAAAGGCTTGGTTCCCAGCTTGGCATTATGGGATGTTGTGGAGTGTGCGGTCTTTAGATCACTAGAGTATGATCTTGAATTTGCTCCCTAACCATGGGGTGAACAGAATTGCTTTGCTACATACTCACACCATGATGTGCTGCCAAAGGCCAAAAGCAAGCAGCCAACTAATCACAGACTGAAACTTCTAAATCAGAAACAAAATAAGATTTTCTCTTTATAAATTATTTCTGGCATTTGTTGTAGTGCTAGAAAGTTGACTAACACATACGGCTCTCAAATGCGCAGTTTTAAAACTGAGGCAGTGTCAACAGAAAACAGGAAAGCTGGGCTGGGGATCAAAGACAACATCTAGAGCATGACAATAGACCTCAGTTTGAGTTTTGCAAACATACCACCCATTCTCCTCTCTTGTGCCTTTGCATGTGAATCATCTTGTCTTAGAATTTCCCTCATGAATTAACCTGTGTCCTCTACTTCAAGATTCAGTTCAGCAAAGCTTTCCTTGATCTTTGTCCAGCATTCCAGAAAGTCTCTTCCTGATCTAGGTGCTAATTTTCTGGGCCTCTTGCTTAACTGCACATATTTTTTTCTTGACTTATTCATGATTAAAGGGTTTTTTTTTTTCAAATTTATAACAGCTTTAGTGAGACATAATTGACATAATAAACAGCACATTTTAAAGTATAGAATTTGACCAGTTTTGAAACATATATTATTCACCTAAGAAAACAACATCACTGATAAGATAATGAAGATTACATTCCAAGTTACCTCTTTTGACTGGCAGCTCTCTCTATCCCTAGTCAACTTCTTATCTACTTTCTGTCTTGAGACTGTTATGTATTTTTAAAACTTCAATGTAAATGGAATTATACAATAGTTTTAGTCTGATTTGTCTCAGCATGATTGAGATTCATTCAGGAGATAATATGTAGCAATATTTTGTTAATTTTTGTTGCTGAATAATATTCCATTTAATGGATGTGCCGCAGTTTGTTAATCCATTTATTCATTGATAGACATTAACATTGGCCCTGATTTTGGGCTTGATAATAGAGAAATAATGGACATTTATATATACTTATATTGATTGGTTTTCATTTCTCTTAGAAAAATACTAAGAAGTAGAATTGTTGAATCATGTGGTGGGCTTATATCTAACTTTTTAATGAAAATTTTCTCCAAATACCTGTTGCAAATTTGTAGCACCTATTCGTATCTGTCATTTTAATTTTAGTTATTCTAACAGATTTATTGTGCAAAATTTCATTTCTTTAATGATTATATCAAGTGCCTTTAATTTGGCTCTTTTGCATTCATATATTTTCCTTGGTGAAAGGTCTGTTCAAATCCTTTATTTTCATTGCATTATCTGTTTTCTTATTTCGTTTTGAAGGTTCTTTATATATTCCAATACAACTCATTTACTGGGTGCATGAATTGCACATTTTTTTTTTTTTGCGGTACTGGGGATTGAACTCGGGGGCATTCTACCTCCGAGCTACACCCCCAGCCCTATTTTTTATTCTTTATTTTGAAACCGGGTCTCACTAAGTTGCGGAGTGCCTCACTAGGTAGCTGAGGCTGGCCGCGAACCCGGATCCTCCAGTCTCAGCCTCCCAAATGCTGGGATTACAAGCGTGCGCCACCACGCCCGGCTGAATTGCACATTTTTCTACCAGTCTTGTGACTGGTCTTTGCATTCCTTAACAATGTACTTTTTAGAGAAGTTTTCAATATTGATTCAGTGTATTGTACTTGTTTATTGTAGGATCATGCTTTTGTCCTATTTCAGAAAATTCTACCTAATACGAAGTCACAAAGGATTTATTCTGTTTTATTCCAGAAGTATAATTGTTTTATGTTTCACATTTACATCTATATTTCTCATAACTCAAGTCATTTACATGTGATATGAGGCATGGATTAAAGTGTTTTTATATTGTAAATGGATATCTGATTGTTCTAAAAGTTATATTTTGTATATTCAATTGGAATTTTTATACAGAATATCATGCTATTTTTCTTACCACATTGCACTGATTAAAACCTCCAGTATACCAGTAAATTCAAGTATTAATAACATGTTACACTTGCTGACAACAGGCAATTTTGTTGACAAGTTTAGGAGAAAGGCTTTGATTCTCAGTGGAAAACAATTCCAGTGCCAGATACTGTATCTCAGCCAGGGATCAAAGATGAGGTAGCTTTTCTTAAATCTAACTGTGTGTCTTATACTCAGTACAGTACCTACTTCTTAACTAAGATATAATGTATGCTTTATAACTTTGAACTTAATAAGTAAAAATTACTTTATGATTTGTATGTAGATAAATTTGAGATCTTAGGATTATATTGGGAGTTTCTATAATATCACAGTGACTCAAGAAATATATATTTTTGAGGGACTGGGGATTGAATTCAGGGGCATTCTGAATCTGAGCTAAACCCCTAGCCCTATTTTATTCTCTATTTTTAATCAGTGTCTCACTGGGTTGATGAAAGTCTCACTACTTGCTGAGGCTGTCCTTCAACCTGTGATCCTCCTGTCTTACCCTCCCAAGTACTGGAATCATACGCATGTGCCACCATACCTGGCTGAAGAATTATTTCAAAAAAGTTAATGCTGTAAATTAGGAAATTAGGCAAATGTCAAAGATATTGGTTAAAAAATCTACACAGTATATCTCCTGGATTGACCTTCTGAGGAGAAACAAGGACACCTGTGATCCTCCTGTCTCAACCTCTCAAGCAGAAGTATAACCTGGCTTTCAGGGAGATTTTGAAAAATGCGTATACCCATATCTGACCTTGAGCTATTTATGTTGTAGTTCTGAGGTACAGTTCAAGTTTCTGATGGATATGTTCTTAAATATTATTTTCTGTTCCTCTTCTACCCTCTCATAGAATCATAAAGTTGAAAAAAGTAAAATTTATCCAATGCAAAAATAATCTCTAAAGTATTCTCAATAGCTATTATACAACCTTTTTACTGAGGAGATTTTGTACTGAACACTACTTTCATAATTATGTTATTAGGTATGTTTATAGTTCTTTGAAATGCTAGGACACAACACAAGGTCTTGGAGGGATGAAAGACAGAACTCTTTGTTATTGACATCTTCAAATAAGAGACTAGCATGCAGGCCAAATAGCCATTTGTACTCAAAGACAGGGTAGCAAAAGGCTATAATTGGAGGGGAATTAGCTTATATATGCTAAGGGAGTACATCTAGCTAGGTTTTATGGACTTCATAGGTAATGGGCATGTTTGATAGGCTACTTCCAAGGAAAGAAATATCTTATCCCTGTATTAGATATCAGGAATCTCTGGCATGGGCATACGTGTATTATAACCAAGAAATATAAGAGCTTGGTAATGGAAATACTAGGGGTGAAAGCATAGAAAGCAAATGGCAAAGGGAAATTATGGTGTGTGCTATGACTTAGAAATCTGACAAAGACAACATTTGTGCAATATATACACCATTTAGAATATATAATTGATCATCTTTAATCCAAAGATGTTGCAATTGTTATTCTACAGAAATTGTTGCAATTGTTATTCTACAATTGACTTTGTCAACTGTAGAATAATTACAGCATGCCATATTGAAGATTTCCCCTCTGTTGGAATCACAGAGAGAACAATCCTGCCTCTTTCTACAGAAACAAATATATCAGATGCTCACTTTTCTGTACTCTTTGACAGCACAGCCCTGAACATTTAGCTAAGGCTTAAACAATCAGAAACTCTGGCTTAGGAATTTGAATCTGGCCATAAGGACAAAAGGTAGTCCAATAAGAAAGTAATTATTTTCCAGTTCCATCCATTTCCCTGCAAATGACATGATTTTTTTTTCTTCTTAATGGCTGAGTAAAGTTCCATTGTGTACAGATCCCATAGTTTTATAATCCATTCATCCGTTGATGGACATCTTGGCTGGTTCCATAGTCTGGCAATTGTGAACTGTGTGACTATAAACATAGCTATACATGCATCAGTCTGATAGTTTGGTTTCCATTCCTTTGGGTACCCAGAAGTGGTATGCTGGATCATATGGTAGATTCATTCTCGTTCTTCAGAGGATCCTCTATACTGTTTTCCAAAGTGGTTGCACAAATCTGCAATCTCATCAACAATGTATTAAGGTTCCCACTTCTCCACACCCTCACCAACATTTATTGTTGTTTATGGTTTTGATGATTGTCATATTCTAATTGGGATTAGGTGTTTATGTTACGTGAGATTACTCAGTCACAAAAAGCAAAAAATCATATGTTCTCCCTAATTTGAGGAAGCTAGAGGAAAATGGTCATAAGAGGAACTCTAGATGAAGAAAGAAAAACCTTAGATGAGCAAAGAAGTTGACTTAACTGAAGGTGATGGTGGGAACATCCTAATGCACATGATGTACTTTCATAATCATATCAAAGTCAATCACTGAACTGAACTTGAGAGAAGGGAGGGGGATGGAATGGGATGGGAATTGGGGAAGAGTTAACTGAGACCTGTGTGCATGTATGCCTCTACCATCTTGTACCTCACAAAGATGTGTGATTACAATGTCAAAAAAAAAGTAAAAAATAAAGTAATTATTTTCATTGTTAGTAGGACTATAAATTGATACAACCACTTTGGGGATAAGCATAGAGATTTCTCCAAAGGCTAGGGATGGAACAATCATATGCCCTAGCCATGCCACTCCTTGGTATTTTCTCAATGGAATCAAAATTAGAATACTATACTGATACATGCATACCCATATTTATAGCAGTACAGTTCTCAATAGCCAAATTATAGAACCAGCCCAGGTGTTCATAAACACATGAATGGCTAACAAAATGTGGTATATATACACAGTAGAATTGTACTCTGCCATAAAAAGAACAAAATTATGTCATTTGCAGGAAAATAAATTGAACTAGAGAATATTATACTAAGTGAGATGAGAATGTCTCAGAAAGTCAAGGGTCATATATTTCCTCTAATATATGAAAGCTAGAACAAAAATAGGAAACCAAAGGGACTTCAGTCAAATGAGGAGCGAAAACAGTAAAATAGTGGAAATGAAGTTACATCCATCGAAGGTTTCACTACCAGTCCCACTAACATGTATGAGAAGAAGTAGGGGAGGTGGAGGGTGTTATAGAGGGAATACACCAAGTAATGTGTGCAGGTATGCTTGTATCACTTTGAATCTCACTATGATGTAGAATTACATTTCACCAATAAATGCATAAAAATAAAAAAATAAGTAATTATTTTCTGTGACAACTGTTCCATCACTTTGCAGAGCAGGAGTATCTGCCATGGTAGATCCAGTTACCGTAATGATGAGCTTCCAGCAGCATCAATACCAGGTGGCTTTCATGGCACGGTTTTAGATATGGCTCCAGTGCTTACTAAACTTGGCTTGTGCCTGATCTCTTACTTGGATTTTCTAGGTTTCTGTTAATTAGGTGAGTTATTTAATATACTCAATATTTCTTTTTCTACTTGAGTCAACCATAATTGACTTCTATTACTTATAAGTAAGAAGTCTGCTAGGTAAAACCCCACTAAATGTAGAAAAAGGGAAAGAGTAAACAATTTAATTAACTTACCAAGACCACACACTCAATAGTTAGCTGTTAGAAGCTGGTAGAACTGAGATTTTATATCGGATGATTTTAATCCCAAAGACTGCCTCTTTCTGCTATATCCTTATGTTAGACACCAAAAACTATAGCTAAAGATTAAGTCACTACAGCCAGAGTAACCTATTCTTTATTGGTAAATTGAAATCTACCTTACTCCCATATCAATTAATAGTGCATTCTTCTTCCACCTGGTATCACAGGAATATCTCATTTCTTCTATGTGATGGTCTAGTCAACATTTAAAGCCATGTCATGCATCAACTCCTTTCTTGATTCACGTTACAGAAAAGTTCAATTAAATATTTCCTAGGTTTGGAAACCTGTTTGTGTATGTCCTCAGACATAAATTTTAAAAAATTCCTGATTATCTATATGAAAATAAGCATTTTCTTTACAACCTAAAATTCATCAGACTATTTTGTAGCAGAGAGAACCAAACAATAAATTTAGCTGTTAGGAAATGCTTTATGGAGGCATTTGTAATTTTATTTACACTATGGAAAAAAATTTGCCAGGTATTGTTTATGTGATTTTGTCTTCTAGGATAAACAGAAATTCTACCATTCTTAACCTATTTTAGAGTTACTCTGCTAACAGATGACTGAGTTTTGGTAACTGGAATATAGGCAGAAGTGTTACAGTTCACTTGTAGGTCTGGTTCATATGCTGTACTCAATGCCACTTCCCCTACAGTAGCCAGGACAGTGACACAGAAGGAAGGGGCTGGAAATTGTGTGTGTGTGTTGCTTATAACTTAATCCAGGGGCATTCTCTACCTCCAAGCTACATCCCCAATTGTATTTTATTTTATTTGTTTTTAATTTTGAAACATGGTCTTACTAAATTGTTGAGGGCCTCGCTATAATTGTTGAAGTTGATCACAAACCTTCAATCCTTCTGTCTCAGCCTCCCAAGTACTGGGATTACAGATGTATACCACCCCACCTAACTAGGACCTGGAAATTCTGATTCACTCTCAAATGAGGAACATCCAGTCTGTATGAGTTTTGCATGAGCAAGAAATAAACCGTTATGCAACTAAGCCATTAAATTTAAGACTTTGGTACTGAAGCAGAGCCTTAAAAAAACTTACTAATATGGAGAAACTAAATAAATTAAGTTTTTTTTAACAAACTTTTTTCTTTGTTAGTATATATTAGATTAGGTCTGTAGTATTTTTTGAAGATTAGAAGAGCTGCAATGAACAAGAAGAACTTCTTACTTTCAAGTATCTCAGACAGGCTAAGTGACAATATCAGGAAAATTCAGGTGTTACATTCTAGGTCAGATCTCTCAAAGTCCAAAAGTATAGAATTTGAACTTAAATCTCAGGATTCAAAAAGAAATTTAAATTTGTAGAGAAATCCAATAAATCACTCAGTACCCACAATGCTGCTAATATTTACATTTTATAGATGAGTATTGTGAAGCTCAGAGATGTTAAAGAACATACTCAGTGTTTTTTAGCTTAAAAAATGAAAATGCTGAATTTGAACTCATGTCCGATTATGAGAAATGTTTCAAGACACCTTAATAGAGTGGATATAATCAGCTCATAAAGACTCAAACTAGTGAGTTCAAAAATCCAATCCTTTTTAAAAAAATGCATACTTAAGCTACCTATATGCCCCAATTTCCTTAATTCACATCTTTAATTCTAAAACAATTAATCAGTTTTTCTCCTGCTGAGATGTTGACAGAGAAGTATCCTTTCTGGTCTGAAAGGATATCCTACCAAGTTGCAGTCACTTCACATTCTTAAGTAAAATAAGCATGGCCAGAGTCAATCACTAACCTGAACTTGAGAGAGAGGGAGGGCAAGGTAATGGGACAGGAATTGGGGAAGGGTTAAATGAGAAATGTGTGCGTGTATGCCTTTATCAGCTTGTACCTAACAAAGATGTATGATTACAATATACCAATTAAAAAATAAAAGAAAAAGATAAAAACATATATTGGTATAAAAACTATATCCCATATATTTTCCTTCTCACTCTATTCATGTAGATTACTATATTATATAATAGATAAGTGAAAATTACTGTTTTAATTGAATTTGTTTCATAACTTCCATTTATAGAAAAATATTTTAACACATTAGAGTACCTATTTATGTATTTATAATTGCTTTTTCTATCAATCTCTCATCTATCAGAATATTCTATACATTCAGATTATTTTTTAGAAGTTAGAAATATCACTATCTTATGTTTCCTATTTTATTAGGATCTCAAAATAATTTAGCTACTATCAAATTTGGCAGTTTTTTAAAAATTTTTAACACAGTATTCATTCTATTTTATTTCAATTTGCATTTGTGTTGTGTTGAGGCTGGAAGTACTGTTGTTTGTTACAGTAAAAATATCAAAGGATCTAAATAGACACTTCACAAAAGAAATATAAATGGTCAATAAATGTATGAGGAAATATTCTACATCACTAGCAATCAGAGAAATGCAAATCAAAACTACTTTGAGATTTTACCTAACCTCAATCAGGACGGCATCATAAAAAACACGAATAACAACAAATGCTGGCAAGGGTGTGGAGAAGTGGGAACCCTAATACATTGTTGGTGAGATTGCAAATTAATGCAACCACTTTGGAAAACAGTATGGAGGATCCTCAGATGAATGGGAATGGACCTACCATATGACTCAGCAATACCACTTCTGGGTATCTACCCAAAAGAATGGAAACCAAAGTATCAGACCTACGCATGTGTATCTATGTTTATAGCCGCACAATTCACAATTGCCAAACATGGTAACAGCCAAAATGTCCATCGACAGATGAATGGATTACAAAACTATGGGAGGATACGTACACAATGGAATTTTACTCAGCCATAAAGAAGAACAAAATCATGTTATGTGCAGGGAAATGGATACAACTGGAAAACATTATGTTAAGTCAGATTAGCCAGTCACAAGGAGTAAAAAGGCATATGTTCTCCCTAATATGTGGATGCTAGGGAGAAGATGGAGCATAAAAGGGTCTCCAGATGAAAAAGGAGAAACCCTCAATAAGCAAAGAAGTTGACTTAATCGATGGGGATGGACAGGGTGTGGGCACCCTAATGTACATGATGTACTTTCACAAATATATCAAGGTCAATCATTAAGCTGAACTTGAGAAGGAGGGAGGGCAAGGGAGTGGGATGGGAATTGGGGAAGGGGTTAAATGAGAAATGCGTGCATATATGCCCTTATCAGCTTGTATCTAACAAAGATGTATGATTACAATGCAGCAATTAATAAAAAAAATATCAAGATAAGTCTTTTAGGGAACATGGTTTCTAGTGGGCAACCTAGAAAAATTTTAGATTAAAGCAGTTTTATTCATGTTTCAAATAATTGTCTCTTGGATTTCTTTTTTTATTATAAGGATATTTTCATTATATGTTCATTACGTTGAGAATGCAGCTTGTTCATCACTAGAAGTCAAACAGTGATAGCTACAAAATATTGTTTTAACAAACAAAAACTTCTGAAGGTACAAATATTAGCTAAAATGTTATAAATCTCTTTTGGGATACCCCTTAATTTTAATCACTACTGGATCTAGAATTTTGTTGTATATATCTAGAATCTCTTACTGTATAATTAGATCTGAAACTCTGGTTGTATCTTTTAAGCACAGTCTAGATTACTTGTGCATATATCTATATATACATACATATTTAAATGTATATGAATGTTGTGACCTCTGATTCATAGCATGGGCAAAATGCTCTAATTGTATACTGTATAAAAAAGTGTCTATAGAAAATTAGAGTCCTTTTGGAACTGCAAAAAGCTAATAGGCTTGAGTTTAAAAGGTTAGAAGTGAGATAATATTTTATCAAAATAGTTAATAAAATTTTAAACAAAGATCCTATTTTCATATTGATATCTTTGATGAGAGAGAACTGAAAACCAAAGGAAAGCCACAATAATAAGAAAGAGCAAGATGGATGGGCAGATGTTGTTCACCTTAGAAAAAGGATTGAACATAGAAATGCTGCATTAAGAGATAGGCAAACACTGCTTTCAAATTGCTCTGAGGTTAATTTCTGTGGTTCTGTTGGTGGCAATAATGACAATGAATGGCATAACCACACGAGGTGTCAGTAGACACTCATTCATTTGGGTGTCTGTCTCTAGTCTGTGTAATTGGATAATGTACAATTAGACTAAAGGAATCGTATGCCCCCATTACCAAAATGAAGATTCTTTAACTTTCCCATATCTAATTATTAGGTCTGAGCTTCTTACCATGGCCTATATACCATTCACATTCTTTCCCTTTAACAAATCAATTTTTTGGTCGTATATCCTGGCTCTTCCTTCCTGTGAATGCCGATTCCTCATCACCCTAAAAGTGCACTGCACAGAATGCATTATGCTATCTCAGATCTCAGTGCCTTTGCACATACAATTTCCACAACTGGAAAAATGTCCCTGCAAGACCTTTATTATGCATTTAAGGCTCAATGCAAATGCTATCTCTGTCATCACTTCTTTGTAGGGAAATGCCATTCATAACCCTCATTTCTCCTCCTTTGAATCAATATTCTCAAAGAGAAAATATTGTGTATCTTTGGGGATCCAAAGCCAAACATGGAAATTATGGACTTAGAACTTATAACAATAAGATTTAATGAAAACACATAACTCCTCAGAGTTTCAGTTTATCCATTAATGTACCGAACATGATAAAATGTGAATCGTATGGGTTTTTTTTTTTTTTGTAAAGATTTGATGAAATATATAGGTAAAAGTTTCCATAAAGGGTTAAACATAAAAGATATGCTCTAAAAGTACTGGCTCTCTTACCTTATTCCTTCTTCCCCCGCCCTCCTCAAGATTTTCTACAACACCAACTTAACCCATCCTTTCTCCATATGCACATTCTGACTTCTGGAGCGTGATAGGAGGACCATAACTTACTTATCTTTGTAACTTAGCATGGTAAAACATGGCAGGTCATCATAAGTAAAACTAGCCATTGCTTGTTTCATTTTGCTTTTCAACCAAATGAATGTATATATCTAATATAAAATGATAAAACCATGTATGTTACTTTAAACCACTGCTTTAATTCTACCTTACTATTTTGCTCTCTGTTTGTTTCATAATCTTCCTAATTATTGCTGTGATGGGTACTTATTATTTCATCATGCTGATGTTCCATACTTTTATAACCTCTCAAATAGTGTTGAGTGCTCAGGCTGTTTTCTTATTTTTCACTATTAAAGTGACACTTTAATGAGGATTTTCATGCACACCTGCTTTTTTTCTTCAAAATATTATTCATAATGTGCACCACCAGGATGCACTGATAAGTAAAAGAAAGTGGGGCTATTATTTGGCTTTTAAAATGATTGTTCAAATTGCTTTCAAAAAGGTTTGCACAGGTTCAGTCAATTACCAGTGAGACATGTATATAGCAGTTTTATCAAAATCTAGTGAAATCCACAGTTAATCCTAGAGTAGACACGGTTTCTTCAGCCATGGAATTTCTTCATTCCCATGAGCACTCCTGTTCTATCTCCATTCCAACTAGGTGACTGCGATGTGAAGTCATTTGCTTAATTTAATCTTGTTTGCTTTTGCAGAATTTATTGCTCTAAGTATAGGCAACCCAGTTGTCTATGCTCCTCATTGAGAATTTGTAAAATTGTAGTGAAATCGGGATTTAGTTTCTTTTTTAGACTAGCAGAAAAAGGTTAACATCTTTCTATCCCTGCCCTCTGTGATAGATAGAAGATAAGCTCCATAGAGCAGGTTGTTTCTGACTTATTCATGGCTGTAGCATTAGCACATGGAAAAGTACCCAGTGTAGAGTAAGTACTCAAGAACTATGTGCTCAATAGCAAATGAGTATGGGACATATCTAGTATCTTATCAATACACTTGAGCAGAAGTTAATTTCCCAAAAGAAAATTTTATTTTCACTGATATGTCTAAAATACTGTTTTATTCAAAGACTCTAGCTGCCTCAACTTTCCTTAGATACTTAAACAGCAAAATTCAGAGAATGCAAGAATATCACTTTGTACAATGAAGAACTTCTAGAAACTTGCATCAACATAACAAACTCTCTTGTAATCAAGGCTTCTCACTAGGTTCCACTGCCGTTTGTCATGCCATTAATTCTCTCCTCAGTTTCATAGCGAGCAAAGGAGTTTTTACAACAGGAGCTCATTGCAGAAATTAAAACTCAAACTGGTTGTCCCCTGTTCAATTGCCACACGACATAGGTTTCTAGTGACATTCAGCTAATGAATTTTCTTCATGATTAACTACCCGTTATACGTGGCCATTATAATGGAAACACATTCAGCCTGTGCTATACCCCTGACAAGCAAGGTGGTTGTGTAAAGGCTCATTAATAGAAGTGAGCAGGGACAGTCTTCTTTTATGAAGTCAGAGAAAAATGGAGCTTGAAAAATATTACTCACAATCAAACAAATTGCTGAAACAAAACTATGCTCTGCTGAACTGTAACATCTATTCTCTCTCTCTCTCTCTCTCTCTCTCTCTCTCTCTCTCTCTCTCTCTCTCTCTCTCTCTCTCTCTCTCTCTCTCTCTCTCTCTCTCTCTCTCTGTCTCTCTCTCTCAGAAATAGAAGCTAATTTTTTAAAAAATAGATAGTGAATGCAATATAGGCATATTTATTTTCTTCATTCTTCTAGATGAATTGGAGAGAAGGCAGAAAGAAGGAGATAAATCTTTTTTTTTTTTTTAATTAATGTACTCTTGTGTTTTCTTAGCTTGTCAGAAGCCTCTGTAAGAATTTATACTGTGGGAAGCCTTTTACCATTGCTTAATCTGTAGTGACATCTGGTGGCCTAAATTATTCAAGTAGTTGGAACAAACTTTCAACATCTTCATTAAATGTGTCTTTCAAAGACTTCTTATTGGATACCTGTTATTATTTAGTCACCATTAAGAATGAATTCCCTCTTAGATTCTAATGTTGTGTGCATCTGTCATGTGGTAGAGAAAGGAGATTTATCAAAACTAATTAATAAATCCTATAATAATGCCTTAATCTGAGATTAAAGTAAAATCTAATTTGATGTATTTTCCTCATTTTCAAAATAATTTGTTCTTACATATTGTATTGCACTAGGTTAATAAATACATTAAATTAGTAAATTAATTGAATAATTCTTAATCAAACACTATGGATATATTACCTCCTTGAATATCATCAATTCATTCAAAAAGATTGTGTTGTAAATCTATGTTACCTATAAATATATGTGATCATCCTGATTTTACCAGTGAAGGAAGATATGTGATCTCATTAGTGACTTCTAGATTTCCTAATGTCCCAGAAAATAAAGATCCTTCATGACATTTCTTTCTTTGTAAAACTCAACATATCAAATATATTTCCTGAGAATTTAACAATTATCTATATTCTACTTACCAATAGAATGTCTACTGATTTATGATGTACTTTATAATCCCATAAGTTGATGGTTAAAAGAATGAGGTATGCATTCTTCTACTATTCCCTTTCTCAATAAATTGGTACCATTTCCCTTAAGTTACACAAATCATTAACCTAGGATATAGCTTTGATTTCTTTCTTTTCCACATCCCTAAATCCAATCCATTACCAGTCCTTGTTTATTGTATTTAATTTAATAATCAACTTATTGTGGATTTTAGATAAGAGAGCAAAACCAAAACACATCTTCGAACTACAACCTTCACCAAAAGAAGTGGAATCTCTAGCAGGTAAACTAGGTTTACTGTGACCATTTCTCCAGTGATTTTAATGAACATCTTTGTTTAAGAACAATGAAGTAGAGGCCAGAAACATTGAGTACTAAGGGAATTATTTTCCTACCAATTTATTTAGTATTTTCTAAACACATTATAGATTTTTCTACATATTTTATTCTGAAAGTTCCCTCAGTTCAGTAGTTCCTTTTGCCAGGGCTTTAAACTATTCTTCCCTGTAAAGCTTTTCCGCATTCTCTAGTCAGGACCAATTCCTATTGACCTTCATGTGCCAATAGCTTTTGAATTTGGATTTCATTGCAACTACCTTTTCATTCTGGCCTCACAACACTTACTGGTGTGTGTGTGTGTGTGTGTGTGTGTGTGTGTGTGTGTGTGTGTAATTTGGTACTGGGGATTGAACCCAAAGGCATTCTGTCTCTGAGATACACCCACAGCTCTATTTTATTTTTTATTTTGAAATAGGGTCTTGATGAGTTGCTGAGGACCTTGCTCAGTTGCTATGACTGGCTTCAAACCTTCAATATTTCTATCTCAGCCTCCCAAGTACTGGGATTACAGGTGTGTCCATGCCTGGCTGTGTTTTCTATTTGAATGCATGGCCTTTTCAGGTAAAGAGATCAGTTGGGTCTATAAAGACCCCTTTCACAGTGCTCAGGGAACATAAATTGCTTGATTAGTGTTACTTGAAAGAAAGAGAAATGATGAACAATTTTCCCAATTTCAAACATATTAAAAAAGTAAGGAAGCATATGTTCTCCCTAATATGCGGATGCTAGGGAGAAGATGGGGCATAAGAGGGTCTTCAGATGGAAAAGGAGAGACCCTCGATAAACAAAGAAGTTGATTTAACCAAAAGGGATTGGCGGGGGGGGGGCGCGGGGACACCCTAATGTACATCAAGGTTACTCACTAAATTGAACTTGAGAGGGAGGGAGGGCAAGGGAGCGGGGTGGGAATTGGGGGAAGGGATCAAATGAGAAATGTGGGCTCATATGTCGTTTTCAATTTGTACCTAACAAAGATGTCTGCTTACAATGTACAAATAATAAAAAAGTATAGTATAAGATACAGCATGCATTTTATAGAGCACATATCATAGAGATGTTGGACTCTCAGGAGGTTTATTCCAGTTTGGACATTTATTTAAAATCTCAGCACTTGGGTTTCCTTATCTAGAAAGTAAAGATTACAATAGGCTCTAACATAATGGACTGTCATCAATTTTAAATATTATCATATATAAAATACTTAGATGGGCACTTGGCATGTAGAAAGCATTCTGTAAATGTCTGCCTCATAGATTAGACCACCAATCTACAGAGACATTGCACTATTCTCTGTCATAATCAAAATAATTGGAGAATATCTACTGTGTCTATTTTTCTCAGTTGCCATTCCATTATAATAAAGTAAACTCTCACTGAATTGATACAGTCTATTCTTGAGTCTAAGCACTTGCTAGAGACACATTAATCTTAATAAATTCTGTGAAGTATTATCATAATTAATATTTATTAAGCACCCAGCATGGAATATATAGCATGCAAAAGACAGGGAGAAAGCTTGAACTAAAGAGATCTGCCTAATATTTTCCTTCAGCTGCATTGTGATTTTAATCATGAATTCTGATACACAGTCCATTGCCAATTTTCATAAATAATGTTGTCTGTGAATGAGAAGTCTTGCATGTGCCCTATCTAAAGCAATTTGAGAGGAAACTAAAAGCAGTAGAAAAAAAAAAAAAACATTAGTTGCATAAAGGTTTACCTGGGTTTGAGATCAAGATATTAAGTTGGCTTCATGACTTTGGACAAATTGTTCAATCTCTCAGAGGTCCCAAGCACTTCCCCCTTAAAATCAAGATTATAATATCCACATGTCAGGCAGATATTAAATGCTATTTTTTGGGTACTAGGATTGAACCCAGGAGCATTCTACTTCTGAGATATATCGCCAGCCCTTTTTATTTTTTATTTTGGATCAGAGTCTAGCTAAGTTTCTGAGGCTGGCCTCGAACCTGTGATTCTCCTATTTCAGCCTCTCAAGTACTGTGATTATAGAGATGTGCCACCATGTCTTGGCTAAAAACTATTCTTTTTTAGCCAGTTATAATTATTTTGAAATATTATTATGTTTTTAAGTTGATTATTCTTGGAATTCATCCTAGTATATCACAATTACTTGACTATTGGCATGGGAAAATAAAGTTGCTCAGATCCACAAAATGTCAGACTGGTCATAGGAATAGTTGGCAGCCACACAAAGAGCACTTTCAATGCCCTTTGCATTAATAGCACAGAGGCTGGTTCTGGGGTGAGACTGATGCATCTCCCATCCATAATAAATGACCAGCAGGAGGAAGAAGAAAAATCATCCCTGCAGCCACTGGCTTTGTAAGGTGATTCACCTTTCTGCTTGAGAGATTTCGTTGCCAATGCATATTTAGGGGAGTGAGAACTGTAAAGGAGATGAAAGCACATCAAACATTTATCTCGAGAGTTTCATTTTCTAAGGAATAGCAGGTGTGTCATTTGATTTCTCCGAGGGGCAAACACTTGGCTAAAGCCTCTGCTGGTGCTCATAGAGATAGATAGCATGGAGTACACAGCATGGGATGGATATCTGGAGATAAATATTCCATTTAGAGAAAGTGGGGCCTGGTAGTACATCTCTCACAAGATTAAAATTCTCAGAAAAAATCAAATTGTTGTACACAGTACAAAAGAGAAAAATCTTATAGGAGACAATACTAAAAATGACACAGACTTAATTTATAATATCTTTAAATCACACTGTTAAAGATGGACCAAGGATTGCTTCCATCTGTGCATTGTGTCTTCTCTCTTTTCTAACCTACTCTACCACTGATACATGCACATCTACTCTTTCTTCAAGCCCAGGAACAGTTTAGCATGCTGCTACAGCTGCTGTAGTTTGTTTTTACTTTAAAGCTACTCAGTACCCAGGTACCTAAGAAGGAAAATTAATATATACAGAATGCCTCAAGTGCAAAGTGGTTTTTAGTTATTATATAATAAAGAAAATATTTGTACACATAGGTATGCAATGGTTTTCAAATGCATTTTACCTGTGGGTTTCCTTTAAATGATAAGTTTAAGAGGCTGCATTCCCTGAACACTGAGCCACTAAGCAGGTGTTATTATAATTGCTTTCCGTGCACTACTTTATCTCACCATCAGAATTTTTATGAGAGTTGCCATTTTTAAAATGATGCACAAAGCCACTGAGGCTATATGAGTTTAAATAACCTAGACTTTATTAAATAACTGTTACTCAATAGTTACTGGAGCTAAGACTTGAACCCAGCCATCTGCTTCTGGATCCTTTACTCCTAACACTGCTGAACATGAAAAAACACGACGAAATCACAGGGATTCTGATAAATTTATTCATTTGATCAATAGTCATTGAATACCTACCAGGTGTCACATTGTATGGCTCATCATTAGAAGCAGAGCAGTGACTATGTCCTTCCTTTTATGAGACTTGCATTAAAGTAGGAAAACAGAGCAGGAAACTAACAATAAACAAAGAAGCAAATGCATAGTATTTGGATTATCTTCCCTGGCTTCCTGTTTTTCAGACATGCTCTTTCTACATTCCAGTGACCACAACACAGCATATTTAGTCCCACCATTCATAAAATTTGTTGCTCAATCCACACATGTCAGGATCGCTTACGATTTGAATTCCACAAAAGATTCTGTCAGTTTATCTGGTTCTTTCTCAGTACCTCCATAATATCATCCTATCTAGATTACATCCTCAACCTCTCCACTGCCCTTCTTGCCCCCCCCATTCACTCTTTCCTCTAACACTCCTCTCCATTTCTAAAAGGGAAACTATATTCTGCTTACTCTGCCTTCTGGATCATACCCATCTGCAATCTCTCTGCTACTATTCCAGTTTAGGTCTATGCTTTTGATGCTGCCTGTGGTAAGTCATGGATTATGGATCACTGAGAAGCTCAAGAGTTATTGGTCAAGGGTTCCCAAATACATATGTGCACATAAAATTTCCTGTATCATCCATTAAACCAACTACAACTATCACCAAGTGGGGATAAGGAAAAGAAATATATTCAAAATGGTATTCTGACTTGGAAAATTAGCAAATACTGATTTAGACCCCTTGCCTCATGACCCTCAACTTCTGTTAGGCCATTTTTTCATATATTTTGTCTCCACTCCTAACACTGACCTCACTCAAGTATATAGACCTGACCATTTCACTGCTATCTTTCTATTGTTTGAACAGCGTAATTCCTTAGGCAGTTGGCATTAGTTCTTTGGTATCTTTTACAAAAGGTTCTTATCCTTCTTCCCTCTCTAACTTCATTACTCTACCTGCCAATTTGTGGCTCCTTAGACATAAAATGAATTTTTGTGACTTCCTGTTTTGGCTCTAATATATTTTTTGTTTTTTATCTTTCAGACAAAATACTTTAAGACCCAGCTCAATTGCTACTTCTTGAAGCATCCTCATTTCTCCTGTGCAGAAAAACTAAATCATTCTATCAGCTGTGATCTATAATAGTACTTAGAAAACACCATAAAATTATATATATATATATATATATATATATGTATTTGTCCCCTTAATTGAATGATCTAAGGGTAAGAATTTAAAAACCTCAAGTATTACCAGGCTCTAGCATATATTCTAGTGCATAATAAGCATATAAATATTTGGCACATAAAAATGCTTTTATTCATGTTATTTAAATACAAACTGATAAACTATGCAAACTATGTACTTTCAAAAATCATCTTGCTTTCATTTCTTACTTATAAATTTTAAAAGCAATAATCTTACAAATTTATTAATATTAACATTTTAACAACTTTTCATTTATATTCATATTTAATTAGGGTAAACAGTCTCTCGTTTTGTCTTCTTGACCTTGGTTCACCATTCTACAATTTAGTCTCCACTTTGCAGACAGGTATTTCAAAATATGAAGTATTATTTTGTTCCTCCCTTCCTTAAGACCCCATAGTAACTGCAAACCTCATAACATTTGCACTCCCTCCCCAGGACTTGCCAGATCCTTTCTTCCTGGTTCTTGCTAATCTCTTCTCACTAATCTTTCTTCAATCTCAACTCTATATACCTAAACCTTCCAGAATGCTATTCTTTTTTTTCTTTAATAATTTAGTACATTTTATTGTAACTGATGCTATATATATATATATATATATATATATATATATATATGTTTATAACATCTGATCTTTTATATCCTTTTATTGTTATATTGTTGTCTCACACTGATGTAGTCCAGAATGAGAGGGACATACATGCACACAGCATTTGGTGAGCTTTCCCCTAGCTCCCTTACCACTTCCTTCTCTTCCACGTACATGATATTGAGATTGGCATTGGTACATATGTCATACGGAACTCTCATATGTACGTAATGTCAATGAAACTGTTTCCTTTATTAATCCTCCCCCACTACAACCTTCCTGGTTTCTCCTATAGTATTTAAAGTCCCTCTTAAATCCTGATTGCTCCCTAGATTCCCCAAATGAGAGAAACATAGGATCTTTCACTTTCTGTGACTGCCTAATCTCACTTAATATAATGTTCTCCAGGTCCTTCCATTTTCCTGCAAATGACATAATTGTGTTCTTGATTGCTGAGTAGAATTCCATTATGTGTATATCCCATAATATTGTAATCAACTCATCTGTTGATGGACACCTAGGTTGGTTCCATAGTTTAACTATGGTGAATTGTGCTGCTATAAACATGGATATGCATGTATCACTATAATATTCTGATTTCAGTCCTTTTGGAAGGATATCCAGAAGTGGTATAGCCGTATGATATGGTATATCCATTCCAAGTTTTCTGAGGAGTCTCCACATTAATCTCCATAGTGGCTGCACTAATTTGAAATCCCACCAACAATGTAGAAGAGTTCTTTTTTCCCCACATCTTCTCCAACATTTATTGTTATTTGACTTCTTGATGATTATCATTCTAATTGGGGTTAGATGGAATTTCAGTGTAGTTTTGATTTGCATCTCCCTAATTGCTAATGATGTTAAACATTTTTATATATTTATTGGCCATTTGTGTTTCTACTTTTGAGAAGTGTCTGTTTAGTTCAATAGTCAATTTTTGATTGGGCTGTTTTCTTAGTGGTATTTTAAGTTCTTTGTATAATTTAAATAGTAGTCCTCTATCAGAGGAGTAGCTGGCAAAGATCTTCTCCCATTCTGTAGGCTCTCTATTTAGACTCTTAATGGTTTAATTTGATGAATAGAAACTTTTTAGCTTAATGCTATCCCATTTATTTATTCCTACTTTAATTTCGTGAGCTTTGGAGGTCTTATTGAGAAAGTCTCTACTGTGTCAATATGTTAGATTGTTGAACCTAAATGTTATTCTATATTCTAGGTGTATCACATTATTTTAATTTCTTTTTTTACAACATGCATTTTAATACTGTCTATTATGTGTCTCTGCAAATACTTCTCTTAACATTTCCTTTCAATTTATTGGTGTCCTTTGGGGTTAGAGATTGGCTTTAATGTCCATACCTTTCCTGACAATGCTTTGCATTTTCCTCCTGCAAAGCTATATTGCTATCCACTTTTCTGGCTCTAGTCACACTGCTTTTGCCTCTATTTGAGCGCATACCCAAGTTTCTTTTTACCTGCTGTTTACTTCTCTATGCTTCATTGAAATTCATAATCTCTGAATTCTGGAACTATCTTGTAGATCACAGTGTCTTTAGAATCCAGCCTAGTCCCTGACCCAGTGTAGGTACTAAGTAAATAGTTGTTGAGTGAGTAGATACAAATTACTGTCTAGAACTTTGGTTCAGTCAAAATGTGTGTGTGTGTGTGCGTGTGTGTGTGTGTGTGTGTGTGTTTGTGTGTGTGTATTTTAATGGGGAATGAATCCAGGGTAATCTACTTCTGAGCTACACTCCAGATCCTTTTTATTTATTTATTTTGTTTTACTTTGAAAGATGCTTGCTAAGAGTTTACCATGTTGCTGAGATTGGCCTCCAACTGCAATACTCATCTTTCAGGCTCATAAGCACTGGAATTATAGGTGTACAACAGCATGTCCGGCAGCCAAAACCTTAAGAGCAAAGTAGAATTTTATAAAAATAAATCTCAGGCTGGTTCTATGAATACTTAGTGAAAAAGATTTAAGTCAAAGATGATCTTGTGCCTCTGGCCTGGAGAAAATAATTTAACTCAGAAAAGGGGAAGCTAATGGTAAAATGTATCTTGGAGAATGGAAACTGGTTTAATGAGTTCAAATCATTTTAGAGTGAAACGTACACCCCTGGAAGAGTTTGGCAAGCATGTTGGTATACTTTATAACAGAAAAGTGAATACAGATTTACCAGGCCAAAAAAAAAAAAACTACATATCTGAATTATTCATATGAACTTGAACAAGCTACTTCTCTTTTATCTTGTTTTACAAAATAAGGAGGAACATTAGATTTTTTTCCCCCAAGGCCCTGGAGACTGATTTCTGTTTAATGAGTCTAGGAGAGAGCCTTCTTACTCTATCACTACTGCAAAATCTTTCTAAAGTGTTATTATTATTATTTTTTTACTTCTGACTTATCTTCCATATGCAAATTTTCATTTCTAGAATAAGAATAAAAAGATAATAGTATCCCTGGTTGCTTATAAATTTCAACAATGTCGCCATAGTTCTTTGATTCTCAGGCTCAGACATAGACCCATATCTAATCAGTAAGATAATTCAACCTTATTCCCTCATATTAACTCATGATCCAAGCCAGGCCAATGAGCATCAGCTCAGGACTTTGGCCAGAATGCCTAGATTCTTGCCCCTAGAAATGCCAAGATAGTAGGATATAAGCTCTAAAGGGTAGTTTTGTGCATGTGGTCACAGTAGACCTGTAAAGGAAAATGAAACAATGATATTAGAGCAATGAGATAGAATAAGTTAAGACCTGATGGTTTTGTTTGGGCCCCTGGATTCCACCAAGTGCAGGTGCTAGTTTGAGGTTTTCAATTTTTCTGATTTGGTTTATTTTCATTTAAGAATATAAGAGGGACTCCAGATAAAGGAGGAGAAACCTCAGTGGAACAATGGAGAGGGTCTAGGGGTGAGGAGAGGGAGAATTGATGAAAGAAATACTTCCATTGATGCTATGTATATATAGGGATTTATTGGTGCCCTTCAAAGTATCATATACAGGAAAAGGGAGAGAGTGGAGTAGGAGCGAGGAGGAAGCTCACTGAATGCTGTGTGTATGCATGTTCTTATCATTCTGATTTTTATTATGATGTGAAATTACAATGCACCAATACAAGTATATTAAAAATTAAAATAATCTTATTGAATTAAGTTTAGGTTTTAAGGTGAATCTCTGAACATCTGTGTAAGGTTCCCATGTAAAAATTGAAAAATATGTCAATTTTTTAATGTTTTTGAAAATAATATATGAGAAATTGAGTATAATACTGTGTTGACTTGTACCACACTTTCAATAAATGGTGCCTTCTTTACTTTCCATCTGCAAATATATAATTCTCGGAGTCCTACTGTCCTTTCCAGAGTAAGTCAAATTACTATTTTCATTAGCAAATAAGTTACACTTAATATAAAATACAAAATATGCAAATGCATATATATATAAAATACACTGTCAAGTATAGACTGAGAAGCTTACTTGTATGCACAAAGAAAGGTTTCATGTACTGGAGATGTGCAGTTTTCTAATTTTGATAGTCCACACTTTATTAATATTTTTTAAATTTCTATCATGTTTAATTCTCACAATAACCCTATGAAGTCAGGGGCATTCTACTTCCGAGCTACACCCCCAGCCCTATGTTTTTTTTTTTATTCTTTTTATTTTGAAACCGAGTCTAAGTTGCGGAGTGTCTCACTAAATAGCTGAGGCTGGCCGCGAACCTGGATCCTTCGGTCTCAGCCTCCCGAATGCTGGGATTACAAGCATGTGCTACCACACCCGGAGCTGCTCACATTCTTTAGGCCCATGGGCCTACCTCTCTCTGACCTGTTCTGTCATTTCTTTGACTCTGACCTTCTTGTCTAACGTGTAAAAAAATATTGCAATTATATTTTCCCACCCAGATAACCCAGGAAAATCATCTCATCTCAGGACCATTAACTTAATCACGTGAACAATGTCCCTTTTATTATGAAAGATAATATATTCCCAGTTTCCTAGGGTTAGGACGTGGACATCTTGGATAAGGAGCATTATCTGGCCTACTATATAAGCCAATTCTTACAGACATTAAAAGAAATACTCAGAGCTACAAAGATAGTTGCCATGAAGACTGGGTTTCAATTCTGTCAAGGACAGTAAGATTGCAAAGAGCAAATTCTTATCTACTACGTCTGTGATATGAAGACATTGCTTCACGGCACACTCTAGATGCTATCAAAATACTGACAACTTAATGTGGATTTACTCTATTGTCGGTCTCAAGAATAGTTTGATTGTCTTGCCTGAAGCCTTTTTCTCAGCCATAAGCTGCGGAAAACTGAATGTGCTGCTTGGAGAAGTGCATCTGTGCACTTCCTCCAGGCAGTCACGACACATTCATGTCCTTATGATTTACATTGTGTACAAATCTTGGCACCCAGTTAGTTTCCTGTTGGCAAAATGACTTCACTATATACATCATTCTTATCTTAAATGTTTGTGAAAGTCAGTCAGTCAACAAGCATTTATCGAGTGCCTAAAAAAGCATTTCACATAAGTCAATCTGCTATAAGTCAATAAGATAATCACTCAAATGTCGCAAATAAAAATATAATTCCTCAAATAAAAGTTTTCAGAAACATGCAGTTTGTGAAAGCACAAATAACAATGTGACTGCTTGGCTACATTATCCCTAACGATCTGGACCCTTAAATAAAACCACAGTTACTATGTTTCTCACACACACACACACACATACACACAAACACATATACACACAAACACACACACACTAATGTGTAAGATATTATCAGTGAAGATATTCACTACTATTTTTGTTTGTTCTTTGTGGTCCTGAGGATTAAATCCAGGGGCTCTCAACCAGTACCACTGAACAACATCCATAGCCCATTTTACACACACACACACACACACACACACACACACACACACACACGCACATATGAGATTTAATAAATTAATGAGATCATATATACATATATATATACTGCTTATTCATATATATATATATATATATATATATATATAGGATCTTATTAAATTATTGAGACTGGCTTCAAGTCTGTGATCCTCCTGTCTCAGCCTCCCAAGTACTGGGTTGACAGGGAGGCACCACCATGCTCAGCTTGTTTTATATTTTGAAACAATGTCTCTCTGAGTGCTGAGGCTGTCCTTGAACCTACAATCCTCATATCTTAGCCTCCAAAGTACTGGGATCACAGGCCTATTATTTATTTATTTATTTATTTAACTATTATTTATTTGGTATTACGGATTGAATACAGGGCCATTATACCTCCAAGAAACACCTTCAGCCATACTTTTTATTTGAAATAGGGTCTCAGTAGGTTGTTGAAGGTTTTGCAAAAGTTGGTGAGGGTAGTTTCCAACTTATGATACTTTTTCTCAGCCTCCTAAATACTAGAATTTATAGGTGTGCTCCACCATGCTGAGCTGGACATTCAATTCATATATGTAACTTCCAACAGCATGCTATGACCATAGTGAGCAATTCATCAAAAATTATTAGCTGAACTAGAAGTTACTATGAATTGTACTCTAAAGTCAAAAATACTCAGGATGGAGACCAAAATTCTGAATTATTATTAAACATACTGTACTCTTATCTAAGAGCCCTTTCTCAAAAGTATCCCATTTAACTAGAATGTTCTTTTCAGCCTCTTTACCTGGTTAATCCATACCAATAATTAAAGCATTAACTTCTCCTGGACACCTCTTCTTTGTATACAAATGAATCAGATGTCCTGTCCACACACTACCATAACACTCAATACTTGCACGGTGACTCAAATTACCACTGCAATAATCTTGCTACTGCTCTTTATTTTCTACTGTAACATGGGTTCAATGAAGACAAGGCTGTATTTATCTGTTGGTCCCCAGGTTCCCAGGCTGGAGTCTAACTCCTAGTTGAAAGTGCAATTTAAGAGGAAGAGAAAAGATGTAATGCTATTGAAGATCATTGGAAAATGAGTTTTCTGCAGTGCTGAAACTTTCAATGGAGGTCTTTCTCCGAACTATGTTCCTGCTTCTTCATATGAAGAAGGCACCTCCAATACTGAGATCAGAATGCCAGAATGGGAAATCAATGTTTTCCTTAAATAGAATCATATATTGTATATGTAAGTCTTTTTAGATAATAATGAATACCTCACCTTTGTAAGAAACAAGAGCCACTAAGAAATTAAGTTTCTTAAGCCAACAATTCTGTCATATGTGGGAAGTATAATTGGCAACTGCATGCCAGCCCTTGTTTCTTAGGGATTTAGGGACCAAAGGAAATCTACACTGAGATATAAGCTGCATCTGTTACAATTCTGGGTTGAAAAATTAATTTCTAATAATATTTTCTATCCTTAATTAAATAAGTTGAGAATTAGTCTAACTGCTTTGGGTTGTGTGTGTGTGTGTGTGTGTGTGTGTGTGTGATCTATTTCCCAAACTTGAAATGGTGAAGTCTAGGTAAGTTTTACAAAGGAAATAATTTTTGAACAAGAAATTTTACAGAAGGGTGAATTTTTTTTATCTGTATAGGATGAGGTTTAAGACCCTTTGGAAAAAAATGATGAAAAAAAAACATTTGGAGCATAAAATGAATTGGAATTGGTAAGTACAGAATGTGTGTGAATAGACTGGAGAGATGGGTTGATCATTGACAATGAATCGCTTCAAATGCCAGATTAAAGAGGAAATGTTAGCAGCAAATGACACAGAATGATTTTTAAGAGGGCAAATATTCAACAAATTAACTTTACAAAACCATTGAGGGCATCATGATGTTTGTTTAGGTCTAACTACTGTATCTTCAACTGAAGATGTCACTGCTATTTTCTTATTTTGAAAAGTATTGTAATGTGTGAGTATTTAGGACTCAGTTAAAAAACCAATGATGTGAAAGCATTTAGGGCTTAGTTAAAAAGCCATGTCATTCACGAAATGACTCCAAATTCTCATGCAGTAAGCCCCACTTTGCACTCTATTTCAAGTTTCTGAAGCTAACACTTTGTATTAGAGTTAATTTTTCTTTTTCTCTATCTCTCCTACCAGTCTAAAAACTCCTTGAACATAGAAAACATTTCTATTTTCACACAACAGTAAGAATTACTAATAACTAAACAATGCTTACTGCCTAATCAGAGCTTCATTAAGCATGGTACAAAGATTTACTCATTCAGTACACTGAGATGATAAAAATGTCACATAGAAAACTATAAGATCATATATTTTATATGAATATAACTTATACCTAGAATTATGGATTAAGTACCTTTGCTCTTAAACATATGCAGTACTGCTCATTTACTAAAACCAAGGAAAGTGATCTGTACTGTGATAAATTATTAGTAAAAATAATATAATGATATCCATTCCTTATCCAGTCTTATCCTCAAAAACATAGTCTAATCATTTATTTATATCAACAATTATTCATTCTGAGTAATTTTTATTTGCTCAGGGGTCAGCAGTCAACCAGTTTCAGCCACCATCAAACTTACAGCCATGAGAGACCATATAGCTACAAAATATCACTTAAAATAAATTTTTACTCATTTATAGTAGGTATCCATGCTGAAATCATGTCTTCAGCCTAATTTTAATGACAAATGTAAGAAGATACATTGCTGATTATTTTAGTGAATTGATGAGCAACATTATCAAGAAAATAAATTCTAGGAAGAGTTTGATGGTTGGTATATTTTTAAAAATTAGTTAGACAAATGATTCCCTTAATATGTGTATATATATATATATACACACACACATATATATATATATATATATATATATATAGATATATAGATATTCAAAATCAAAACAAGTTAAAAATTATTAAATTATTGGAGGGAATACTTTTAGGCCCAGAAATAAACCTGCTATATAGAAATTCTTGTTTTTAAAAATACATGTTGTTATTTTTGTTTGAGAAATAACACCTTAAACATAAACGCAACATATGCTCTTTTATCCACTTGCATAAATAACTCAAGCCATGTGTGCTAATCTGTTTCTCATGATCCTAGTGGAGTACCACAGCAAGTCATTATTACTTTTCTCCTGATTTAACATTTAGATTTGTATGTTTCATAGGCATTCCACAATATCAAGTTAAATGAAATATAGAAATACAAGAACTAAAAATAGTTGTCCTTTTGATATGTGAGAAATGAAGAAATAAAAAACCAAGACTGCTATGTAGGACCCATTAAATTTTAAATATTCAATGGTTGTTCAAGTTCATTAATGTCTACCTAATGACTAGTTTTACCTAGACTGCATTTATAGTACAGTCTTCTACATTACAGTTCTCTCTGGTATGACAACCAATCACATAGTAAGTTAGACAGCAAACATATATACCAGATATTTTCAAGAAAGATGATTTAACATCTTACATGATTTATTTTTAAAATAGGTAGTAATATAAACCAAACAAAAATATATTCATATGTCCTAGCTTTGTATTTTGCAGGATATTTATATGAAGGTACTATTCGTACACATAGATTAGTTCCTTACTTTACAACTACTGTAATTTCTATTCATTGGTTTCATTAATTTCCAGTCCACTTTTCTTCTCCCAACCTTTCAATATTTTCATGACCATTGTAAAAGCTTGTAACCCTTTTCATTCAGCCTGTTTTCAACTGACACTTAGAATATAGGTTATAATTACTCAAATTATCATATTTTTGTGATGTTATCAGAGAGTATTATCTTATACGTAAGCCAAATATTTAAAAAAGAGAAGTGCTGTGGTAACAAATCAACTTTATTATAAGCGGCAACAAGAAGATAAGGTAGTACACAATAAGTGTTTTTCAATTCTACTCCTAAGATACTGCCTCTTTAGTTCTCAAAGGATATCATTAAAATATATATTTCTGAGAGGCTTGTCTAAACAAAAAAATTCATATTTAAACATTAATATAAATTGCATTTTATTAGTTACAATTTTTAAAATTATGTAGCTGAATTCCCAATGACACCCCCAAGATCCCTTGAATTATATTCAAGGACTTCATTCTTCAATGGGGAGGGATAAACATAAAAAAATACCCCTTGAATAAACAACATGTTATTCACTAAGTGACGGAAACAGTCTTTCCTGTTGTATTGATTCTGAGCTAAGTTGTATAGATCCACAGAAGACACATAATATATAAATCATTTTTATGAAATAAACTACATTTTCCTAGGTTTATTCTAAAACCCATGGCTTCCCAATAATGATGATTTCAACTTGAATATTAAGTGAAAAACAACAGAAAATACCACCTGCCATGAGAATCATTAACTCTTAAAAACATATATTTTAAAATTAACACCCAGATAAAACTAACAGTTTTTAGCAAACTTGCCAATTAGAGAAAAATTCATCAGGAAACATAGATGATATGTCAGACATTTTTAGATAAATGTGAATGCCACAATATTGGTAAACCTTTTTTCTGTTAAGAGTTTATTCCTTTCATTTGCATAGGAAACTAAAGTTTTTATCCTCTCACATTCTACAATAATGAATCCTCTATTGCCATATTTCTAAGGTGTAAGAGAAGAAAGGATTTCTGAGATGTTTCATATTTTTTAGGAGTACTAAGTTTGACAAACATAAAATGTAAGCAATTACATCGTTTATAGAAATTAATAGTCTGTAGTTTTTTTTCAAATTAGTTTTCCTCCTTCCATTTATTCATATATACCCTATTTTTCTTTGCAATATAATTAATAACTGATGCAAATGTCAACTATTAACCAAATAATTTAATTCAACTATTTTATACCATTTTTGTATCACTTAGAATAAACAAAATATAAAACACTTCTCCAGGTGCTATGAATGCAGGAAGATAATGGAATATCCCAGTCCCCATAGTTGTAGTTCTTGCTTCTTACCTTTGTGAACTAGGATGCCAGAACAGATGTAAAATATAAAATTAATATCATAGTAAGAAATGTGATCTCACTTACCAGTCAGGTTATATCTTAGCACTCATCTCCAAGCAATATCACACTGAAATAATGAAAAATAAAAGTAAAGATATAAACACTTAATACATCATAGTAAACATAGAAATTACCTTGCTAGAGCTACATTAATAGCTGCCCATTTTAAATGGCTGCTTTACCCTAGTAACTACTTTACCTTTATATTCAAAGAACAATTCAGAGCATAGAGGTATTAAAGAAGCATATTGAATAAATATAAAAATGGCTTTTTTTGTTTTTCTCATTCATATGACTTATCTCACATGCCCACCTTTAATTCTATCAAGAAATGGCAGCAACTTAACACAAACTTTCTCTGCCACCTGATATCTGGATAATAACTAATTTAGACCCTTTTCTCCCCCAGCCACACTGACTGCTAGCAATTAAAGAGGCAATTGTGTCACATGTTTGCATTGAAAAAAGAATAACTGAGTTCAGGTGGAGCCTGGACTAAGGCAGGCACAATTGAATGACACTTTTACATTTTTAGGAGAAACTATAAGTGGATATTGAAAATGAAATTGGAATCCATGTGGTCAGAAACTGCACATTGTCCCTCTTCGGGTACATTCCTAGTTCTTGGCTGCACTCCAGGGGCCAAATATTGGAACTTCCATTAAATATGAAACTGTCAAAAGTGAAGGTTGCTTCATAAGACCTTGACAGTCTGGTCATCATTTTGAAGAAAACTGTAGCTCTTAAACATTGATCTGCCCATGGTCATGAAGGTAGTGGCTTGCAGATCCTAGCTTCATCACAAAATCACCTTGCTCTTTACCAAGGTTTATACTTTTTCCACTATTATTATATTATTATTATTATTATTATTATTATTATTATTATTATTATTATTATTATTTTGGTACTGGGGATTGAACTCTGAGCTACACCTCAAGCCCCATTTTTTATTCTTTTTATTTTGAAACAGGGTCTCACTAAGTTGCAGAATGCCTCACTAGGTAGCTGATGCTGGCCGCAAGCCCAGATCCTCTAGTCTCAGCCTCCCAAATGCTGGGATTACAAACCTGCGCCACTACGCCTGGCTCTTTTTCCACTATTGAAATACTACTGCAGTGGAAAATTCGTTCACTGGATCAGCAAATACTTTTTAGTAATTATTATGTTTTAGGAACACTTATTTAGGATAGGACAGTGAACCACACAGACTAAGAATGTGCCTTCTTTAGTGTACATTCTAAAAATGGGTGATAATAACTAATAATCCCTATTGATAACTATATTATACAATATGTTTTAAGATTATAAATGTTAGGCAGAAGAGTTAAAAACAGAAGTAGGATAAAGGGACTGAGAGATGCTGAGATGGAGCAGGTGAGAGGCAGTTTTCTACAAAGAATAACCCAGAGAGATAGAACCGTAGCAAGGCAGAGGGGAGCTCAGGCTGCCTCACCGTGAGTCAGAAATGCCCAGCTAATCCTAGAACAACCCCAGCCACCCTGAAGACATTTTAAGAATAAGCATTTGGTGTCTTTATTCCTAAGGCTTTTTGTTTGTTTGTTTTTGCATATTTGTGGCTCACTAATGCAGCATACATTGCTCTGGTCCACAGCCTCAGAGTTGAGGCCTGCCTGATTTTTTTTAAACTAAATGGACGTCAGGTATGCCTTAAGAAAGGTAAATGAAGGAGAGAGCCATAGAAGAGACAGTCAAATAAGAAGGAAGGAAAGCCAAATCTGGGTTTAATTTGTGATGCTATCACATGATAGGCATCTTTTCTTCTTTTTCTTAAACAAAATACTGCTATAGTTAAGAGCTTAATTCAGAAGACTAGAGGGACATCAGGAGAATTCTGGATCTTTCCCTCACTAAAGAATTTTGAGAAGCTCACTTAGCCCTCTAATGTTCAGTACCCTCATTTATGTTACCAGAACAAAGTAGAGAAATAGATGAGTGAGGTGAAAAAGAAAATGTATTAAATCTTATAAGGCATATTAAGCAGTATTAGCTCAGTGCCAAACACATAACAATTGTACAGACTGCATAAATGGCTCCAATTCTTCCTCCTTCCCATCGTCACACCTTTTGCAGTTGCTCCTAAGGACAAAGTGTGCATTTCTTCATTCCTTGACTTTGGACTGAGCTATTACTTCTTACTTTGGCCCATGGATTAAGGTAGAAGTGACAATGTGACCCTTCCAAGTGCATTAAGAGGATTTGGGTATTTCTACTTTTCCTTCTGTGCCTCTGCCTTAACTGGGATTTGTCCAGTGATCTGAGAAAGATGAGGATCATATGGGACTGAGCTTACTCAGCTGACCCTAGACTTGTGGCAAGGCAGAGGGAAGCCCAGGCTGCCTTACTGTTAGGCAGAGATGCCCAGCTAATCCTAGAACAACCCCAGCCACCCTGAAGACATCTTAAGAACAAGCATTTGGTGTCTTCATCCCTAAAGTTTTTTGTTTTTGCATATCCATGGCTCACTAATACAGCATATATTAAGTTATTGCTGGTATATTTCCTTAGGACTTCAATTAAAATAAAACAAACAGACCATCTCCACCAAAAAAAAAAAATCTGTCTTCCAATTGAATAACCTCCATTTGCTCTATAGCTTTCTATTCTGAAAGTAGATTGGGAGCTCAAGCACAAGTCAAAAGTTTCAACATAAAATACCAAATTTCACTTTGGGCCATCCCAAGAGACATTTAACTCCTCTTTCTTTAAGTTACACAGTGCTTCAGAGAGTTTGGTTAAGTGCTAGAAAGCTTCAATGGGATTGCAAGCCAGAGTCAATGAGATAGAATGATATCCCGGACTCTATCAGAGAAATCTGATTCTTGTGAATACAATGGAGAAATGACTTACTTTTAGCCAGTTCTCTCCAAAGAAAATGTGCCTAAAGGAGAAGATATAACATTCATAGTGGAAGCAAGTATCACATTTTTTTTCATTTTTGTTCTTTGTTTATGTATTTATTTTGTATCGCACTGGAATCTGAACCCAGGGATTCACATATGCTATGTAAGCATTCTAGTATTGAACTTCATCCCCAGCCTTTTTGAGACATTGTCTTTCTCAGTTGCCCAAGATGGTTGCAAACTTGCAATTCTCCTGCCTCAGCCTCCTAGGAAGCTGGTAACACAGGCATGTACCACTGTGCCCAGGTCATTTTTGTGTGTTTGTTGTACAGGGGAACTGAAGCCAGGGGGGCTCCGTCACAAGCTACAGCCCTAGACCTTTTTTTAAAATTTTTGAAATAGGCTCAGGATGACCTACAACTTGTGATACTCCTGTGTTAGTCTTCCAATTACTGAGATTGCAGATGTACGCCACCTTGCCTGGTTCATTTTTGTATTGGTTGTTGGCATTGGTGGCAGTGATTTTACTATTTAAAATGGTCCCCAAGTGTGATGCTGAACTGAAGTTTTGCCTCATGTCCTTGGAAGCTTGTGATGTGGAAAGGATACTCATGTGAGATAAGCACCAGGTATATTCCTTACAAGTTTAATGTCAATGAATCAACAATGTGTATTTAATGTGGTTTCCTCACACATAAAACCCGATTATTGTGTACTGATCGGTTGATAACAGTGTTGTGACCTGGGAATCTAACTGGCAGGAAACTTTATATTTCCCACAGAAGCAATGGTTCAGTATTTTCTAATTCAGTGTTTGTGGCACCCTTATAGCACATACCACATAGTGAGCATTGACTATGGGTATATATATATTTGTATTTTTGTACATATACATCATATATATATATATATATATATATATATATATATATATATATATATCAGATACATAATGAATCTCCCTTAGAATAGCATTTAATTATTTTCTGAAATAGTTCCAGTCACCAAGCAATTCTTTGCTGAAAGAAATCAATCCCTTTCTCTAAGGTAAGCTCTGGGCATTCCCTGATATGATAATGAGGGGCAATATGTTAAATGTATTGGTTACTCATAAACACTGGTAAGTACTGGACATTTTGGGTAATCATTTTTTATTTCTTTTTGGTTGTAATATTTACATAAATTGGATTGTTTTCATGTGATTTGGCAAGAGAAAATAGCTAAAGTAATTGTTGCTCTATACTTACTTTATTTATTTTATTTATTTATTTATTTATTGCGGTACTGGGGATTGAACTCAGGGGCATTCTACCTCCGAGCTACAGCCGCAGCCCTATTTTTTATTCTTTATTTTGAAACAGGGTCTCACTAAGTTGCGGAGTTCCTCACTGAGTAGCTGAGGCTGGCTGCAAACCCAGATCCTCCAGTCTCAGCCTCCCAAATGCTGGGATTACAAGCGTGAGCCACCACGCCTGGCTATACTTACTTTAATTAGCCTTTTAAAAAAACTGTTTCAGCCGGGAGTGGTGGTGCACGCTTGTAATCCCAGCATTCGGGAGGCTGAGACCGGAGGATCCGGGTTCGCGGACAGCCTCAGCTACCTAGTGAGGCACTCCGCAACTTAGTGAGACTCGGTTTCAAAATAAAGAATAAAAAATAGGGCTGGGGGTGTAGCTCGGAGGTAGAATGCCCCTGAGTTCAATCCCCAGTACCGAAAAAAAAAAAAAAAAAAAAAAAACTGTTTCTATGTCAGCACAATTTCTCAAGTGAGGGTTATGGAAAGATTTCCTGAAAAGTGTCGGGAGTTATAAATACTGCTTCCTCACTGAATCCCTTTCCTGTTTTGAGCTCACAGTGTCTTCTCTATACCTCATTATTGTACTTAAACACCTTTGTCTTACTTTTGACCTCTCAACCCATAGCCTAATATCCAAGACATAAGTTCTCACTGAACTTAGGAAGCTCTAATTATGGAATACTGAAGTGTTACCATGCTACATGGGGCAGCATATGTAAATAGCAGAAAGAGGAATCTATGCATGTATCATTTATAATAGTTAACATGAAACATCCATCACACGTTAGCCTACCCTAAACCAGATATTTTACCTCTAACTTCCTAGAAATTTCTTTTTGAAAAATTCCAATCTTAACCCCATTTTAAACTGAGCTCGATGTAGTGAAAAAAGGGTGAATTTTGGTTAAATAGGGATTTATATTCTGACTCTACCACTTACTAATTGCAAATTCAAAAACTTACAATACTGTTCTAATCTTTAGGGTGTGTGTGGTTCTTGGGGTTAAAACCAGGAGCATTCTACTGCCGAGCTATACTCCCAACCTATTTTATTTTTTGTTTTGAAACAGGGTTTTGCTAAGTTGCTGAATCTTACTAAGTTGCTGAGGCTGGCTTTGACTCCATGATCCTCCTGGCTGAGTCTCCCAAGTACTGGAATTACAGGCATGTGCCACCACACTTGGCTCAGTTTCTTTATATATTAAATGTGTACTAGAATGCAATCCCTCTTGAAATGGTTATGAAGATTGTACTAGATCTCATATGTGAAATGACTGGCATATAGCATCCACTTTATGCATCACAATTTTTGTTCTTTCAAGATGGTATTTATGTGTGTATCCTGAAATAGTTCAAAGATAAATTTGCTTTTTATAGAGGTTATCATTGTCGTTGTTTTAATTTTCATAAGTGTAGGAATCTGGATGCAGCTGGATAGGCTGTGAGTTATCAAAAAATGTCTCTGCTATAGGCAATAATTTTAATGTTAATTAACTCCATCTGGAAGGAAAAGCAGGTGTTGAAATTGATCACTTAAGTACAGAAAGCAAAGGCTGTTTACTAAACTCTCCCTAAATTAATTTGGCTGAGCTTGTGGTTAAATTGCTTTCAAGTCACTTTTCTATAAATGCCTTATACCAAATGCTGAAATTGGGAAAAAAAAGTAAACCAAGCAGATTCTAATGAAATGTAAAAAACTGGACTGAAAGGTCACTTAAAAATACAAACCATATTTTTAAAATGAAAAAAAGTGCAATAGTCAGTTTTGCCTCAATAGCAGGTAGAATTTGGGCAAAATTCATTTTCCACGTGTGGTTCACAAATCACCTGCATCCAATTAATGTGAGTGTCCTAGAAATGGTAGAGTTCTGGGCTCTCTGCCAACCTTGTGGAATCAAACTCCCTAGCATGGCCTAGGAACCTGCATTTAATGACTATGCAGGTAATTTTTATTCTTACTAAAACTTAATCTTTGCTCATAGAAGAGAGAAATGTCAAATCATACTGATAGTGACACCATGTCCTGGGAAGATGAATAAGGATAATGGTTCTCTTAAAAGGTGTGGGAAGAGCCGGGC